>BHDV01012966.1:171651-190699 GCA_005406045.1 Adoxophyes honmai
CTCGAAAACCGTCCAACTTTTACTGAGGTCATGTTAGGTTGGTTCGATAGCTCTTGGATTGACCTACCTCCGGTGTCAGGCTTGGACGCGATTTATGGGACACCCTGTATATTAATGAACTCGACTGTGCCATCTTCTTCGGACTCACCTCTTCGAGCCAGCCTCGTGTCTGAGTCCGTGTCCACAAACAGCTTCATATGGAACAGGTCCCGTACCTCGGGGAAGTAGAAGACCAGGATACCCTCGATGAGCACCACATCCGCTGGGTAGATTGTGTGCGAACGATTTGTGCTGCAAACAAAGAGTATAAATTACAATCTCAACTGATTTTTGTATTTTTTTTTCACTTAAAAATTCCGGGAAATAACTTCACATGGGTTTTTTGACGCGTATACCCGAACACTGTTTAAAATATTTATGGTCAATTCTCAGCCATATATTATTTTTTGTATATTAGTTTTTTAATTTAAGCATCAATGGGATTTAACATTTTTCACATTGTTCATGATCAAATTAATAATTGATAACTAGATAGGCCAATAATTAAGTAAGATAAGGCTGGGTTCACAGCTGTCCAGGAGACCCGTACGGGCGTTTGCTATTGGCGCCCGGAGCGGGAGCACAAATAAGGAACTAGAGCATCGTTTCACAGCGACCCGGATTGGAGCGCACGGGAACAGGCCGTAGCATCAGCCCGTGCGGGTCTCCCGGACAGCTGTGAACCCAGTCTAAAACTATTTGGATCCATCCTATAGGTCATTACCACGAAAAATACAGGCCTTGATCGCAACTAACGGTTAATGAAAAAGCTAACTTATTACCTTATAGAATTTGTGATGTAATCATATTCAGGTACTTCAACTTTTTTCCCTAGCAGTATATCCTTCAGTGTTGCCAGGAGTTTCTTGTCATCGAACGCATCGGGGTGGTCAAAGTTGAACTGGCCCCGTTCGGCCCGCAGCCTCTCCGATGGTGACAGGGACCGGTAGAAGGAGTCTTGGCTGATGCAGACGACGCGCCGCTCTGTCTGTTCCTTGTGCTGTTGGCCTAGTTTCTCCACAATACGTTGGCATACTGTCGACTGGAAATATCAATACTTATAGTCCAACAACTTCTTGCATAATTTGATGAATTATAGAGATGAGGTAAGGGGACGTCCATAAATTACGTGAGGTGTTTAAGGGGGGGGAGAATAATAAAGCTTTATTTAATTCCATGCATAATACATAATACATAACGACAATTGATTACTTACTACAACATTTAAATTACATTATATTGTACTTAAAACGGATTGATTTCTAAAATTGTAAATTCAATTACTCTTATTTAACTTAATTCGACTTGTTGTTCGTTGTCATCATGGGGGGGAGAAGGTCGAGTCAAATCTCATCTAATCTTACGTTGGGGAGAGGGGGGGTCACGGCAAATATCACGCAATTATTTTCTTGTTTGAAACAAAAAAATCTACTATTTTGGTCCATTTAATCGAGATAGAACTTTGCCTAAAGTCTTAAAAACTGAGTGTGGATAGCGCTTTTAACACTTTATGAGTGTATCCGAACGAAGAAAAATGAAAGATTTTTTTTGAAGTATGTCATTCACTTTTGTTTCTTTTTAATTTTTTTATATTATGTTTAAGCTAAATACATATTCTACAGGACTATTTTTCAGACATAAATAAAAATCCACTCCATGGATTCTAGAACCACAGCAAGCATCCAAAAGTCCTAAGCCTAGTTATAATTAGATCCTGGATTGTTCTGGAACTGACGTCACAAAAGAGTGATTTGGGGAGTAAATGGAACATTCTTAATTAATCAATCCGTGATTAAGATAAGTTAATATAAAAAATAACATATAGTGAAATAATTATTTCACCGCTCAGATTTTCGTTGAAACTAGTAAACAAAGAAATTTAAGTCTTGCAGTTACATACCAAAAATTTTATATCGATAGATTCCCTGGGAATTTTTTATTGTGACTATGTATATTAAAATTTTATTTGGTTATGTACCGTAAAATAAATTATGTTTTTCTATGGTGAAATGAATATACATTTTTATCTTATCTTATAATTTACGTATCATTTATTTACTCCCCAAATCACCCTATTGTGACGTCAGTGCCACAACAATCTCGGGTCTAATTATAATGAGTGTTTTTCAACTTTTATCAGGGCTCGACCCTCAATTGGTTGAAAAGAATCTTTACCCATTTTCCAGTCTTTTTATGCTTCTATTTGCATAGGCAAACTTATCCCATAATGAGATCTCTGCCAGTTTACACAAGACTTCTGAAAAAAGTTAAGACAAGACATAGTATTACATTTCTGATTAGTTACTTATTCAAAACAAACAGCACAATATAAGAATACTCAAACTTTTAAGCTACCTTTCAACTGACTTTGCCTCGTTAAAAATTCTATAAATAAAATGGATTTAGCTTTTGACAATTTTACATCATTAGACTTAGTGTAAATCCTTCAAATCAAATCAAATCAAATTTATTCATAAAATTAATACAAAAAGGAAATAATAAATATAAAATACTAGCTTTTGCCCGCGGCTCCGCTCGCGTTAATTTCGGGGTAGCACAGAAGAGATAGCTCATCCCATATACCAATTTATAGCTTTCTACATATAAAATTGCGGTATTCTCCACAAACTTCCACCTCTCACTTTAGTGAAATGGGGAGTTTTGAAGAGACAAAAAGTAGCCTATGTCACTCTCCATCCCTTCAACTATCTCCACCCAAAAATCACGTCACTACGTCGCTTCGTTTAGCCGTGAAAGACTGATAAACAAACAAAGTAAACAAACACACTTTCCCATTTATAATATTAGTATGGATTTTAATTTATATCCCGTGTGGTGCCGGGTTAGAATAGCACCTCCCCCTTTCTTCCCGTGGGTGTCGTAAGAGTCGGCTCTGGGAAAGGGTTAGTGTATTGTGGGCGATGGGCTAGCAATCTGTCACTGCAGTATCACGTTTGATCATCTGGTTGCTCTGAAATCGCTAAACGTGGCACTGGATTTTTGAATTCATGTGCTCTGCCTACCCCTCTCGGGAATACAGGCGGAGGATATGTATGTATGTGTATTTTAATTTTGCGCGCTATTCGAGGGCGTTTTAGTAAATAGTAAAAAGACAATTAATCTTCTTTGACGAATCAAAGCTGAAGAGTTTGTTTGTTTGTTTGTTTGAACGCGCTAATCTCAGGAACTATCGGTTCGAACTGAAAAAATATTTGTGTGTTGGTTAGACCATTTATTGAGGAAGGCTTTAGACTATATAACATCACGCAGCGACTAATAGGAGCGAAGAAAATATTGGAAAATGTGGAAAAAACGGGGGGGAATAGCATGGGAATAGTCACTCATCCACGCGGACGGAGTCGCGGGCACAGCTAGTTATTCATAAACCAACAATGTATCAAAACATCTAAACATCCAAATAGGTTTTATGTGGCCAAGTGGCTAGCTGGCTGGTGATAATATGCCGTAAATAATGTCAAAATTTGTCAGTTCAGTATAAATTTTGACAGCCGCGTATCTTAGGGAATAAGGGTTAATTTATTAACGAAATGTAAGTAACTTTCGCCGTAACGACATTAGTGCTAAATAATATAAAGTACCTATTTTACTCGCAAAAAAGCGGGAGACGTATGAAAATCAGCGGCGCTTCCGTCGTTCTTGAGCTAAATAGAGAAGGTTTTAATAAAAACGCGTAAGATGTATGAAATATTGCGGCGCTTACTGTTTTTTGGAGTTGAAAAATTTGTATGGGAGAACGATTTTTTAGTTTTTTAGTATGTTACACTATTTTTTTCCACACTTTCTCATCTTACAAACCTTCCCTGAACTTCAACGAACATTTAAAAAAAAGAATTGGCCAAATCGGTTCGTGCGTTCTGGAGGTATTTCGTCAGGAAGGAAAACACGACTTATTTTTATATAGTAGATTCTTAGGTCTAAAGTGTAATTAAAGTTAAGTCTATGCTAGGTTACCAGTGTAACCTGTGTTATAGACAATATCCACTAACAGTTAGAGTCTAACTGAATCCTGTAACACTGAATCTAGAGACCAGTTCTTTTTTTTTATGTCACAGTGACATTGTCAATATGTCACTGGCCATGGGTGGACGGGTCGTGTAATTATAATAGGGTTGACAGTTTGTGCATATTGCCCATGTTGGATATTTAATAAAAGTAAAAGCTCCTTATTCGCACTTCCTTCATTCGCATTTTTACTACATATTTGCGGATTAAAAAAATGCGGCCCCATTCCCATATTCGCCTCAAAAAAATTCTTTATTCGCGTATTTATTACGGGAAACGATAAAAATACTGTGTAAGTTCAAACTTCAACTGCAAACATAGCCAACATCTAGAATAGAATAAGAGGAGATGGGATCAAACAGATATAATCCAGTGACATTCATTCAAGAATTGCTAGCATCACACAGTGAAAATTGGACTTAAACGACTTTGAGGAAATGTTATATTCACAGCCCATTGAAGTAGAGGCACAAGCACTGGAAACGTGACATTTTATTAAAAAAATCTAAGAGTATGTTTAAGAATGGTAGCATTGCAATTTCTTTAAGAACATTAATCCGTCTATCTATGGAACTAAGTATTATTTTTAAGTGACTGTCACAAATCAGTCTGAGTGGAAAGTGTTTTTAAAAAAATAGTGAAATTTTTAAGCCCACTAGGCATTGATCCAAATGATGACAAGGTTTGCATGTGTCATTATATTATTTCTATTAAAATATTAATGTTACAAAAAATAGAAAACCAATAGTGCAGAAAATTTCACTTTTCATACCTATCATCCACCAAGAAAAACTTACCCATAAAATTTTACTCAACTACTATTATCCAAATTATTACCCGTGTGGTGCCGGGTTAGAATAGCACCTCCCCCTTTCTTCCTGTGGGTGTCGTAAGAGTCGACTCTGGGAAAGGGTTAGTGTATTGTGGGCGATGGGCTAGCAACCTCTCACTGCAATATCACGTTTAACCATCTGGATACCCTGAAATTGCTAAACGTGGCACTGAATTTTTGAATTCATGTGCTCTGCTTACCCCTCTTGGGAATACAGGCGTGAGAATATGTGTATGTATTATCCAAAACTGGCAACATTTATGCTTTGTTACATGACCAGTTCGAAATTTAAAAGAAAGTTGTGTAATGTTCTGAATCTTGATGTTTGTTTATATTGCATATGTTGACAATGACTGTCACATTTTCCAATAACTTATTTTTACTTTGTTCCCACTTATACTAAGTAACATGTATAATGTGCGACTATGCGGTTTAATATAATAAAACAGTGTAATCATATTCACAGATTCATGTTAAGAGGTTAGTACACGATATGAGACGCAAGTGTCTGCTTCTACCAATAAAAATAGACGATATTATACTGATACCCAACCGTCATCTCATATTCTAATTAAAGCGCGCAACAATGAATGCGGTAAGCGAACATACGGAGGGTCGGATGTTTGCGTTTTACATCCACAACTCCGTTGCCACATTCCGAAAGGTTATGAAAATTCTTGCAACATAACCGCGCTTCCGGAGACTCATATTGCGAAAACACAAAGCCAGGTTCTCAATTAGACCATTTAAAACGTTATGTAACCTTGTCTGATGGGGAATTCGAAGGTAAATCGATAATAAAGGAGTGCGGTGCGCCCTTACCTTGCCGCTGGCCGTGCCGCCAGCCACGCCTATTAAGAACGGAGTTTTACTCTCCAGCCCGTTCGTAGACGAATAATCTAATGTTTTATCAGTCATTCTCTTAAATGTATAAAAATTTCTAATAGTCTTTGTAGGAATAAAAGCACAATGCGCAGCTGCACGACAGCGGAGCAAGAATGTTGACATGACAGTTGGTGTTGCCTGATGAAAATGAAAGATTTCCACAAAATTTTACGTTTAAATCCGGCAATAAAAAAAAATACCCATAGGCTTCACAACACTTCATTTGTCATCTATGGTCCTATTGGTCCTTATGAGAAAACAAAATACGACGAAGGTACGATTTAATAATTAGAGTTAATAGTATTGGTAGTGTCAAAGGATTTTTTCTAAAGTTGTAGAATTATTCACCATAGGAAAATTAAGGAGATTTCTCACAACATTGTATGGGAATTGAAACTTTCAATTAACTAAGTTTCCTATGTTTCTTGTAATACTTTCCTTTTTTTTAACTTTCTGCCACTTGCACATCTATCTATTAGATAGTATTTCATTTGACGTTACAAACCCAAATGTTTCACTAAGGAGAGTTGTCGTAACAATGCACATATAGCAAAAAGATTTCTTTAAAGTGTATTTTGCATCCAATATTATTGAACTCATTTCTTAATAGAGGTTATTTATCTATTTTAAGGTCTACATCAACTAAGGCTTTTGATAGGTAATCTAGAAATGTTTATAGAACGCCAGCAAGCAGTTATTCAAATTGACACTATACAAAATGTGCAGCACCACATCTTTGATAGTGTAAGATCTCGCCATTAAAAGAACTGTATTGACTTAAGTTATACGTATACTTACATACATACATATTCTCACGCCTGTATTCCCAAGAGGGGTAGGCAGAGCACATGAATTCAAAAATCCAGTGCCATATTTAGCAATCTCAGGGTCACCAGATGGTTAAACGTGATATTGCAGTGACAGGTGGCTAGCCCATCGCCCACAATACACTAAACCTTTTTAGGAGTCGACTCTTACGACACCCACGGGAAGAAAGGGGGAGGTGGTATTCTAACCCGGCACCACACTTAAGTTATATCACTCTATTAAAAAACATTTAAGTGTCCAAATCATTCTGAAAGCATTCAACTATTTATTTTATGACTGAAAATTAGACTTTTGCCAAATTACTTGAGAACATTCGCAAAAAGAGCAGGCATTGCAACACGACACTGCGGAATGATTGCCAGTTCTTGCCATTAAATTAGCTGCAAAAGGAGTATTCAAATTCATTTTGCACGAGTTACATCAAATGCAAAACATTTTTAAACTCAGACTAATTAAGTAAAATTTCAATAAACGTGAAATTGTAATAAAAACACAGTTTAATTTGAAATGGTAGCCACTCCCTACAGCTTATTTGTTTCATGAGTATGGCAACTTCCATTTCGGAAGTCAATCGCGGCTCTAATTTCGAATCATTTTAAATCGCTGGCCACCTCAGGACTGCGTGTCAGGAGCTGACCAAGTGTTATTCTAGTTCAGTCACGCCGTAGAAGCGCACGTCCGGATATTAAAAAATGAAGTCCGACAGTAGCGACGATTCCTCACGAAAAAGCTCTGACCGCCTAACTCTTTTACGTGGGAGGAATGGCCAGCAACGTGATGGAGAGACGGCTGGGTCTTCTAGACAGCCGGTTTCGCCGTCGTCGAGGAGTCCGCCGCTCCGCCCGGCCACTCCTCGGCCGACGCAAGCGCTGCCCGAGAGTGTTCCGTCGACTAGCGGGCTCTCTGAGCACATGACGCTGGTGGCGTACGCCGCAAGGTACCTCTGGCATTTGCTGCGTCAGCACGAGACAGGCGACGCAATCAACCCAGGTCTTCTCAGTATTTGGGCATCGCGGTACGGGAACCTATCTGAACGGGTCAACGGTTGTATTAATAGAGTCGCGCAGCGAAGGAACAGCTCTCCGATTTCGAGTAGCAGCGGCAACATGTTCCCCGGCCCTGTGCCTCAGTCGTCGGAGGAGTCCGTGGATTTTGACATAGACACGGATGGGTCCGTGCCTGAACTGTCGTCGGACGAACAGAACGACCAGTCACAGGCTGATCTAGAGAGTTCTATTTACGCCATTGATATTTCGGAGAAGGAATCCACTGATGAAGAAAATTAGAAGCTGTGTTTACTCTGGAGCTCTTGCCGTCGGATTTAGCTCATGATAGCTGATTTAACGGTGCTCAAGGGCGAGGTAAGTGACACCGTAAATGTATGTAATCGCAAAAAAATGTATGTAACCGTAAAAATATTTTTGGATGTAATCTTGCTAACACTAGCAGGAATATGCTTATCTCAATGTGTGGAATCTCAGATAGAATTTTACGAGCTTTGGGTTCTCAAAGCGCGCCAGTTGGTAGTGCCTGACCCTGCTTGTACCCTAAATGTAAGTATAAAGTTATATATGTAGTACGTATTGTCGTCGTAGCAAGCTTTCTGGTAGGAATTTTTCTGTTTTCAATGCGAATGTATACTTAGATTATGCTGTATGAAACTTGTGCCAAATAAATATTCCTATACTTGTAAACATAATGAAACTGGGATAAAGTGTTGTGAATTCGGAAATTTTAACATTATATCGCCTCTAAAATTAATTTTAGGGATGTGCCAACTTAAAAGAATGAAAATGAACTGTTAGGTACTAAAAACCGTATAAATCTATATTTATGTATAAAGGCTGATAGAAAATCAGATGAATATCCTTGTAAATAAGTTGAGGGCATCATTATTAAAATTACATAAATATAATTATATAATGAGTTACTAGTTTTGGATGGTAATGGGGTTAGGGCTCATAATGTCCCACTCGCAAAATGTCCCTCCACCAAAATTACGTCCCTTTCGCAAATGGTCCCTTATGCGAAATACCCCAATCCCATTACGTCCCTTTCTCTAAATGTCCCTTCTTCAAAACGTCCCATTGTTTTCGCAAAACTTCCCTTTCGCAAAATGTCCCGCCTGCAAAATTCTTGTTTAAATAAAGAAACAAGTCTCTGTGAAAAATTACATGTTTGGTACAAGCTTTTATGTCCGACTGCACCTCATTAAGACGAATCAAATGAGCCCAAACTAGATGGGTTCGAACGGGACATTTTGCGGGAGGGACATTTTGCGAACGGGACATTTTGAGAAAGGGACGTTTTGCGAACGAGACGTAATTTATGTGACGGGACATTTTGAGAACGGGGCATTTTGCAGGGAGGTCGTTTTGAGAATGGGACATTTATAAAAGGGACCTTTTGCGAAAGGGACAAAGGGGCATTTTGCGAGTGGGACATTATGAGCCCTAACCGGTAATGGTAACTTATTGTTTTAATTCTGGAACAAAAACAATACATAACACTTCCACCTCTATTTTCCGAACCCGTAACTAAGTTTCTATCACGTTATTAAGTTATTATAAGTTTATATACCAATGCATATAAGAGTCTAGTCAAGTGTTTTAATAAAAACTAATGTAATGTGTACTTTTTTTAACTTAACTTTAATTTTTGAAAGAACGAAACGCTTCGGATTTGTTTCAGGCTAATGCTTTGCTTTGCGAAATGCGCCTGTGATTTGAAAATAGCACAGACGCGTAGCTACCAATGGAATTTTTTTTTAGGCACAAACTGTTAAAGTCAGCCAGTTCGTATAATTAGTAGTTTTTTTTAGAACCGTGCTGAATCTTTAAAGTCAAATTAGAAAGACATAGTAGGTATAGTATGTTACGCGGGGGTTACATAGTGCAACTGAAATAAAGATAGCCCGAAGCTGTAACATAGGTAACGAACGATCCGTCAAAAATGGTGCGAATATGAACTTTAAAAGTGAGATTGAATTTAGGAAGGATTAGGTAAAACAAATTCGCTGGTTCTCTAGAATTACCAGTGGAGGTATTTCAACATCTAAAACGAACGGTAGCTCAAAGAAAGGTATTTTTAAATAGCTGTTTTGCTGCATCAAATAATATAATTATCTTCGATAGTGTAGAAATCGCGTTCTACATTCATATATTATATTCAGTAGGTATTGTAGCACATTAGATATATTTCATGTGTTTGAAAGATAGAGATTAGAAGTTAAGAAAGATTCGTTAAAATCATGCAAATAGGTCCCAAAAGAATAAGCTTGACGCCTTTTTTGAAGAGGTAATATAATTCCATTGGGAAGAAAAATGGTACACGTTTATTTAAGTAGAATTATATATATTTCTATGTATATTTTTGATTACCTATTCATTATTTTTCTAAAATAAATATGTAGTATGTACAATGGCTATAAAAACTTCGTTAGCGCCATTTGGGATTGTTTAGTTCAGCTATTCGACAATAGGCGGCGCTAGGACGCTACGAGAAAGACAGATAGTACCATACTATAATGGCTCCACTACACATTCGGCGAATACAGACGAATACGGGCGAGCACGATCGTGTAGACTATACTCGCCGATCATCGTCTATGATCGCCTGCGACCCGCGAATTGTTGGTTTTCGAGCACGCATCAAAGGAAATCGCCACGTTGTGCGTACGCTCGCCGATCATACGCGTGGACGATCAACGATCATCGCGCATGTCTACATTAAAAGCAGTCTACATCAGCCCACCTCTAATTACAAATGTTTGCGTTTAACAGTCGCCCGTTTTTCATGTTTATCTTGCTTACTAACTTCTAAATAAGAATAGTTTTCATTTGAAACCTAGCTTACATCTCTGTGATAATGACGAATGTTTATCCATCTATTGTTTGATTTATCCCCGCATGTGCTGTGTTATGCTCTTATGCTTAAGGGTCTCCCCACATTAGTCGACGCCTCTTCGGCAAAATGCGGGTAGAAAAAGCGTTATGTCATTGTCAATTCACGTCTTGTTCGCACTTATTGCGTTGACATAAAGCTTTTTCTACCCGCATTTTGCAGAAAAGGCGTCGGCTGATTTGGTGAGACCCTTAATGTAACTCAGTTACATAGTTACCTAACTTGACGACGAGTCCTACGTCGAGCTGTCAAGTTTTCCATACATTAATGACAGCTAATTTTGATTTGGATACCTCGACTCGACGTGACAAGTGACCACTGGAATTGAAAAGTTTGTAATAGGGTATTGCTCTTAACTCTAAAGGTAAGCGTCCACTTGTCGGTATCGTATGCATCGGACGTATCGCACGCAACGGATTGTAGTATTCTTTGTATAGAAACTCATAGAAGTGCGTCCACCTGTCCGCATCGTACGCATCGCATTTCGCCATACATCTGATTGAATCCGATGCGTCCGATGCGTGCGATGCGGACCTGTGGACTCTACAGATTAAAAGTCCAAGAAGATTAGATTTCATTGTATTGGGAGTATGGAACAAGTAATGCCATTAATGGATTTTCTTTGCGGTTTCAATTGTGTTTTTCTATTCATTGTTGCAATTACCTGAGAAAACTACCCGGAACACGCTGATTTCGATTAAAATAGTGGGGTGGCCCACAAATGGGTATTTTTTTTAATAAAACACATTTTCCTTAAAAATTATGCAATCCAGAGGCATACGAGGGGTTCAGTCTATGTAATTTATGATCTGTATCCCAACCTTAATCGTAAGTATTTTAAAATTATATTATAATAAGAACACACATTGATATCAATTTACAACATATACCTTTGTCTATGAATGAGACTGCTGTTATTTATCTATAACTTTTACAAAAAAAATATCGAATTATAATTATATTTCTAGAAAATATATATCTTTAGAAAACTACTTCTACATACATTACTGCTAGTGTCCGACCGAAGGTACAATTTTGGCCGAAGCCGAAGCCGAAGCCGAAGCCGATTAATCGGCTTTCATCAAAACCTTCGGCCGAAGCCGAAGCCGAAGCCGAAGGTGTGTTGACCACATGTTGACCCTAAGAAATACGAGAATTTGCTAATAGTAAAAAAAAAATATGCGCAGTTTTCGTTTCTAAATCAAGTGTGACTATGTTGTTATGTTCTGTGTTGTCAGTAATTTATATAATCAACTGCAAGTAATGCAATCGTGCCGGCGAACTCGCACTGGCATCGTTTGTTCAATTTCAAATCACGATTTGCAAACCTTCGGCTTCGGCCAAAGCTTCGGCCACATTTTGGCCGAAGCCGAAGGTTTGGCCGAAGGTGGTTTTTTTGGCCGAAGGTGGCCGAAGCCGAAGCCGAAGCCGAAGTTTCGGTCGGACACTAATTACTGCATACAGACATTATAGTTCTAATCAATTTATGTTAGGTGTTGGAGTAAGTTTAGCAACTACTTGTTGTAATGTAATTGTTATAATCTATACATGTAATAAATATATACGTGTTCTGTGTAAATTTAATGCATTTTTATTTTTCCTCGAACATACCGAAACAAAGAAGTAAATTAAACTTAATATTAATCATAGCAACACTAAAATTTTGAAAAAGTAGTGCAACGATGCAATTTGATACTTTCATTTTATTTTGTCTCATTTGTCAACTTGACATAAGCAGGTAACTGTTGTAAAAAAGTTGTAAATGTACACTTACTATCTGCGGTGGGTGTTGTTAAATACAGAAATAATTTTAATGAAACGTGAACTTGATAGAATAATATAACTTCTAACTTTACTTGGAAAAATGAAAATGAGTTAGGTATTTGTTGAATTCTTTGTTATATTTCGTTACTGAAAAAAAAACCGTTTTTAAGATAAAAGTTTATTACGGAATGTAGGTACGTATAAAAAATACAGTTTAAATTTCAATATTTGGTTGAATCAACTTTTTCTTGGAGCTTTTGCCTTGGTTACGTAAATTACGTTCCTCGGATAACCTAATCACTGTTCTAACAAACAGTAGATTAGCATCACTCGGACAACTGGAAAATACATTATCACATGAAAAAGTTGATTTGCCCTTTTTAAAATAATATTGGCACTCAAGCAATACTGCGCTCCAAACATTTTTTCATCCTTTAAAATTGAAGGGCTCTGAGTTTCTTGTCAGCCTGTCGCAAGCCTGCGGCCATATCTAGCTGCTTGGCTCGAAGGCGGCCCCAGACCAGGTAATCCTGCAAGCCGATGATCTGAGCGGCCATGAGAGCCGCGCTGTCGGGGTACAGCACCGTAGCGCAACCAAGCCCTGATGGCACGGAGAGGGACGACCAAATGTCCTGGAATTTAATGAGTTTGTGTTTGTAAGTAAACATTCGATTAACAATTTATTAATCTAAGTTGTCGGATAAAGTTGTATTATCAATTATCATTGTTGTTTTGTTTTTAAATCCGCTCTTACAGAATTTGTAGTGGCGTTTTTGTAGTGTTAGCTGCATATCCTGTTGCCAACACCCATTTTCACAGTAGTAATATTCTTGTAATATGGAGTTTATAATATATCTGAAGTTCATTTTCTTTCCATTCTTTCACACACTTTCACACGTACACACACACACTTCCTCACGCCCGTATTCCCAAGAGGGGTAGACAGAACACATGAATACAAAATTCCAGTGCCGTGGCAGTTAGCAATTTCAGGGTAATCAGATGGTAAAACGTGTAATTGTAGTGACAGGTTGCTAGCCCATCGCCTACAATAAACTAACCCTTTCCCAGAGTCGCCACTTACGACACCCACGGGAAGAAAGGGGGAGGTGATATTCTAACCCGGCACCACACGGGCGATGATACTAATTAAATAATAATAAAAGCTTCAAGCAGAAAAAAAATGTAGTGACATCCTCTGCATATCACGTAACATGCCGACAAACCAATTTTTTGCTTAAAATCGTTTGTAGAAGGATTTACTTCTGGCTACGTTTTCGGCCATAGGGCACACCTATGGCCATCATGATTAGATTGGGATGATAAAGTAAAACCTGCAAAAGAAGGGTTCAAAAACTTGAAGACTTTGTTCTGTTTTAATAACGTGCCTGGACTAGTTTCTCTGAAGGTGGGGGGCAGTTGATGACAGGGTACGAAGTGTTTCCGGATAGCACAGGCCCGAGGCCGTTGGAGCGTCCCGCCACTGCGATGAACACTAATGCGCCGTGGGTGTCTTCGTATTGTTGCATAATACGCAAGGTTTCCTCCGTCGCCTTGTGAGCAGATGTAACCCGGAGGTCTACATCCAATCCCAAATCACGGGCAGCTGCAGAAAAAAAACGTATTCAATTCCAATATCAATATATCTGAATGCTTTTTAAACTAAAATTCTTAGTAAGATTTTAGCTTAGACATAAAAACGGAAAATTCTTTATACCTTTGGCAATTTTCACGCAGTGTTCCTGGTCAGCTGGTGAGCCCATGAACACGACGACTTTGTGATGAATGGTCGGTCTTAGGTGGTCTAACTGATCCTTGATCCATGTAAAATTACGCTTGACTGTGTCTAGGTCAGCAGCTGTCACAGTGGTTAAGTTTCTGTATACCTGAATGATAAAGGAATCATTTTAGGTTTATATTAAATACATAGGCCATAAGAGTCTGCCCATTATCAAATCTTTTTGAATACTAAATCTATTTATATAAATATTATATCTTCACCTGTTTGTCAACCATCAGTCTCTTGTCGCCAGAAGGCCACAGCCTCCAAGAGTCAGAGTCGATCACGTCAGCCAGTACAATGTTGCCTGTGAGATAATACGAGTCAATATCCGTTAACTGCTGTTTACAAGTATTACAGTTCAATAATCACTATCAAAGTTCAAATGGATAAATAACATCAAAACATTTTGCAACTTTACCATTGACCTGGATTGGAAATATTAGCACCCAAACCTACTAGTATTAATGGATCTTAGTGCAAGCGTCAATCAAACTGCAAAGGTCTAAAAATTACACATGACTAACTTTGATTGGTTTGTTAATAATTACCGTCTAAGTCGACTCCAAATTCGATTTTCATATCAATAAGAGCGCAGTCGCGAAGAGCCCAGGCCTTCTCCAAGATCTCGAACACTAAGATGGTTGCCTTCCTCATGTAATCCACCTCATCCTGACCTGTTTTTATATGTATTGGTTTTAGTTTTCTCAATTTTGTTAAGAAAAACACAGAATCTCAAAATGATTTCATATAAGCCCACTGATATGTACTAATTTGGTTCACCGCAAGGTGTTTTTGCAATAATTATGATTTAGTTTCAAAAATAAACTTAATAAAGGTATGCTGCGTTTATTAAGTATATCCATCTTGTGGATTAGTCTGAATGTAGTTCTTTGAAAATATGTTCAATTATAATTATCTACATATACTCAATCGTAACCTACCAATCACAAGCCCGTTAAATTTGAATTTGGCCGAAACGATCTGCTCCTCCGACCATTGGGGGTCGTGGTTGGCGTCATCCTTGAAGAATGTCTCCTGCTTTGGTGGCGTGAACCTAAACCCTTCAGGTACTCCAGGGTTTCTCTTCAAAAACGATCCGGTCGCCAGGCGACGAGTCACCCACTCAATAGGCACCATGTCGCATTTCTTCGATAGAAAAGCCGTGGGCGATATCAGTTTTTCGAAAGCGGTTTTGATTCCTGCAAGACGAAACATTCATCACAGTCATGCTTCATTCTAGGTCATAATTACCGGTATATTGTTCATTTATTCTTTAGTTTTGATCGTGAATCGTAAATATAAGTATCTTAACCTAAATTCGATTAATCTTCTAACGTCTGTACAGATGTAGTGAGAAACTATTTTCCTTCGTAAATGTTCGGAAAAGTTCGTATTTATCGTTTTCTCTCAAATAGCTTTGGTGCCCATTTTAAAGGGCATTCATTCCGTAAAATATATGGTAAATATCCAGTTTTAAATAATAATTGTAATTGTTTTAAGTAATAAAACGATAAATACGAACTTTTCCGAAAATTTACGAAGGAAAATAGTTTCTCACTACATTTGTATTGACTTGAGCGAATTTGTTTTTTAGTTAAAAGTAAGTATTGATTTGGACAACAAAATAAAAGGATGTTATCGACGACAAACATCGTTACTGTATCTTACAAGCTTACGCAACATGGAACAACCTTTCGTTAATACTTTATCGGCCACTCGTACGTCACTGGGGTCAATCGAGATCAATAAAATAGGTACGGGAATTGCGAATAATAGCAGTCGATAGCAGAGTTCCAGAGTTAAGGCTGTTTACGTAACGCGATTAGACCACCGCTGAGATGATAACCTCGTCCAAGAGATAACAGTTTTGATGATTTGTTGTTTAGTAAAATGATAGTGATGATTAAAAATTTCATCTACTCATTCTTATGCGGACTTTTTATTTTATTTTTGACATTAAACTGTGTGCACAAAAAAAATGGAATCACGCTCCTTTAAAGTTTACTATTAAAAACTATGCACATACGAAAGAAGTTACAGAAATATTGATCGTTCATTATTAGCCACCTCGTTGATGATTTTATCAAAAAGAAAGAAATTCGACTCGCAATAGAAGTTCATTAAAAAAGTTTGTACCCCATTTTATTTTTACACTTCTGTGTGATTATGATGTTTAACATTAAACTACCGTGAGACTCACTCATCTTATAAAATACGGATAAACTCGATTTATAACGTAAGTTATCCGTATTTTATAAGATTATGATTATGGTTGTTTTTTACACACATCACGCCTGTATTCAAAAATAGGGTAGGTAGAGCATACGGCACGTTATACATACATAGTCAAAACCACAACTATTTCACGTTTTGCAGCCACTTCTAGCACATTTTTAGGTTTGAAATCCGTTCTAGGCCTGTCGAAAGCATACCTAAACCTATTTAGTTTTGTCAGGAATATTAACACTCGCAGATGGTTAAATTGCTGTGAAATTGGTACGTAATTAAATGCTCAATGACCCAATTACCTATATCTGAATCTATATTCAGCCACGCCCACGTAATACACTCGTACCTCTAAAGCCGACTTTTCATGCTATCTTTTAAAGGGAATAAGAGGTAAATTAATCACAATTGTCTCACCAGCAGCTTTCAATATTTCAAATACTTTAGCGTTGGTTTGGTTGGAGATGGCAGCCTTCCCCTCTAGATCGTGTGCCTTGACTCCATCTCCTGCCGTGATCCTGTCTTTGTTTAGAAGCAAGCAGTGCTTCGGATGTTCAGGGAGGTCGAAAACTTGCTTCGTCTTGCCCTCGATGATGAGAGAGCCGAGCTTGTAGCCACCGACTGAAAATTAATAAACGGTGATTGATCATTAATCGTGTTAAAATTATTGTTCAAACATTTATTGAAACATTCAAGTAATTTACGTAGCCATTGGTAGGTATTTGCTTTATTGACGTTTAGGTGTGTTGGTAAGTTCTGTCACACTTTGCTGGTAATTGGTCAATTAAAATGGCCACCAGTCAATTGATCTCTTCCATGTAGTAATGTAAGATTTTAA
Organism: Adoxophyes honmai; assembly: GCA_005406045.1. Classification (NCBI taxonomy): domain Eukaryota; kingdom Metazoa; phylum Arthropoda; class Insecta; order Lepidoptera; family Tortricidae; genus Adoxophyes; species Adoxophyes honmai. The sequence goes on from BHDV01012966.1 coordinate 188,773, forward strand.
ATAAGTACATATGTAAGCTTTGTAAGTATATCAAGAGAACTAATGGTGCCTAATTAGGGAAGCTAGTATGTACCATCAGTAATATACCTAAGATTCCAATATTACGAATTTCTCCAATGTGAAATGTGACTTTTGTATGTATGTAAATTCAAATGAGCTGTCGCGTAGGTACATGTTGTATGAGTTGTAGTGTGGATTCGTCTACGGTTTAACATTAGCACATGAATGTTACTAAATATTTGTATCTTCCCAGAAGTTAAATTAAGTCTGTCTCTCTCTAGTTAAGTAATTTTTTTCTAATGCAAACCTTTTGTCTAATAAATTACGATTGATTACGTTTGTGAAGGTGAAACTGATGCCGATCGAAAACGAGTTAGACAATATAAGTCTGGTGATAAAATTATAGCACAAATACACCCTTTTAAAGGATTTTTTTTTTACTATATAACTATGATTACAAGCACACAGCTTTTTTATGAGCACCATACTACTAAGGGAACCGCATACCATGCCGTACATTTTAATATAGCACGTGGTTAGGGTAGATATAGATACATATCGCTGCTTATAAACGAAAGGGCCACATTCCAAATTTTTTTTTTTTTTGAGGAGAGGACTTTAAAAATTTTAAAGGATGATTTTGGTCACATTTTTTAAATAAAACTGATTTTGCAAAATTTTGATTTGTGGCCCTTTCGTTTATAAGCAGCGATATATAATGTAAATAAAGTGGGCTGAGTTGTTGAAAGTTTATTAATAGTTATGTTTATATCTATCCGGTTCGAAGGACCATTTAATGTTTATAACAACATTAACAATAATTTTATTTTATAAATGGAACACCATTTCCTCGCTCTTATGACAGTTCACTTCACTAAACATTGACTACCACCAAAAATTTTGGTGGCCAGTAATAATAAACAGACAAAAAAAATGTAACGTACAAGTTGTACAGATGGAACAATAAAGCACTTAGTTTTCATGGAATTACAGTACTCGAAAGACGGTGTTAGTTTGAATAGTTAATGGTTAATCTACATAGCTATGACGGCAAGCAAACAATCTTTAAGTCATCTGCCAAGTATAGATTAGAAGCGTCTAAATAACTGCCATAAAAAAATATCTTCCTTTTAGCCAGACTAGCTGCCGAGGTCAAATCTAAAATATAAAATTCAATACAGACATTAATGAAAAATTTTAACACTTTGTTCTGATTTAACCAAGGCCGAATGCGCGTAGCATAACCCGATGAAGTTAAGAACACAGTTTTTAAAGAGAAGATCCGTTTGTTAGTTGATACTTTATTCGGGCGGTTAATAGAGGCCTTGTTTTGTTAGTTCGTAAATGAAAAAAATTACCTTCTTTTGGATGCGACATTTTTTCGGTTGGACGAAGCGTGTTGTGTTTGATTGAGCGATGGGTCGATGGTTGCTAGTCTGAGCGAGTTCCTTTTATAAAGTTCTGGGGCCACCATACACCACGTGCTCGCGCGCAGCAGCCGCCGGTTTGATAAGGATGTGCTAACGACGCCCAATACTTGGTACTCGCAAATTGACTGTTGAAAGAAAATATAACAGCCAAGCCAAGTTTAATACGTCTGTGTAGACACCTGATATGTATATACATGATATTTTCAACATTGTAGAAAAAAATATTCTTCATTTTAATTAAGATCTATTCAACCAAATGAGAATATAACTTAATCTTAGAAATAAATCACTCATACTTGCATTTTTATATGAAAAATTTATTCACTCGCAAAAAAAGTGAATTATTCCATCCAAGACTGAATTTCATTTTCGTTCCGTAGAATTTACACTATGTTATATAACATAGCAAAGCGTAGGGGAAGATCGTTGCCCCTCGTACGCGGGGCACATTGATACAGTCAAAATAAAACTTGAACGAAACAACGTACGATCTTGTT
>BHDV01012966.1:199466-213510 GCA_005406045.1 Adoxophyes honmai
ACGAACGACACTACTACACGCCCTCTTCTTTTTGTTTTTGCAACCGTTAGAGCACAAAGACTGACATTTATTGAGTACGAAAAGACAAAAATTCAAATTGCTCTAATTAAAAAAAAAACAAATATTTTTGATTCGTTATTACTTTTTTTACTATATATGTGGATATATAATCAGAATATACTAAGTAAAACCCATGCTCAAAAAAAAAAAATTTTTTTGTCGACCTGTGTTATCAATGCTCGCCAATACGGCTATGATACCTCACCGGCCTCCGGTCTAAAAAGGGGGCTGGCGTAGCGCCCTAACGCCACCTATCGTCGAATAGCCGAACTAAACAATCCTACGTCGCGCTAACGAAGCTTCGAAGATCGGTTGCATGAATAGTAGTTAAACTTTCTCTCTCTGGATTTTGGTTCCCGGGCATATCTGCTTGAAGAGAGATCTCTCTATTGGAATCTTCCCCAGAAAACCCTAAGTGCGCAAGTCCGGCCCGCATTGGCCGGTTTTTAATTTTGTTCACTCGGTATTCAATTAAATTCAATTCTGCATCACTGATATTGTTGTCGTGAAATATTTTACATTCATTGATGGTCCGTACTTGTAGATGCAAATTTTTGATACCATAAGTACAGTCACGAACCGGGATTGTTGAGCCACTTGCCACTGTTCGCAACTTAGACGTGTAATCAATGACCGATGTGACCGACTAGATGTCAGCACAGCCGCTATTGGATTAGTATTACACGACTAAGTTACAAACATAGGTAAGTGGCTCAACAATCCCGGTTCGCGATGGTACCTAAGGAAAATGAGTAAAGGTCGACCACACCGCAGCTTAAAAAACGGTCACGATACGGAATCGCAGTGACGCGTCGTATACGCACTGTTTTTGACGCTTGCTATCCACACCGCTGCTTAAAATACGCTGACGCACCATACATTCATACCGTACTGTCACTGTTTTTTAAGCAGCGGTGTGGGGTAGCATTCGTCAAAAACGTAGCGCGGTGCAGCGCGAAACCACATACATCGTCGCGCTGCGTCTCGTCGCGTCTCGTCTCGGTGTGAATTGACCCTAACACTTCAATTTCTTCTGTGGATGTCGTAGGAGGCGACTAAGGAAATAGGTTAAGCTAAATTTTATATGACTACCATCTGTCGCTATTATACATACCTGTTTCACACACATTATGCCTGTATTCCCAAGTGGCATGCAGAGCACACGAAACTCTACATAGACATATACGCGGCTATTTCGCATTCCGTATCCACTTCAAGCATATCCTTTAGATTTTAAGTTAAGAAGTCCTATACCTAGTGACAGGTTCAGTGGCGTAGCTAGGGGGGGGGGCGGCGCCGTGTTTAGTAGTCAAAGAAAAATTATAAAAGCTAAAAGAAAATCAGTCAAAAAAATATTATCTATACTAATATTATAAAGAGGAAAACTTTGTTTGTTTGTATGTTTGTTTGTTTGGTTGTAATGAATAGGCTTAGAAACTACTGGACCGTTTTCAAAAATTCTTGCACCATTCGAAAGCCACATTATCCGCGAGTAACATAGGCTAAATTTTATTTTGAAAAAAAAAAGAGGATTCCTTAAAATATTTGGGTTTAGATATCTACATCTACACTAATATTATGAAGAGGAAAACTGTGTTTGTTTGTTATGAATAGGCTCAGAAACCTACGACCCCAAAATCCGAAATTTACGCGAACGAAGTCGCGGGTGGCAAGCTAGTAAAAGATAAAAACATGAATCATAAGTACTTTTTATTTAAACCGTTTCTATTACTATTGCTTATATAATCGTACCAGCTATATTTCTCTCCAAATTAAAGCCGGATACACTAGGCGACAAATGTCCCACGACATGTGTCGGCGACATGTCAAGCGAAGCCGGCCGACTTCGCCTGGCATATCTGGCGACATCGCGCTACTTATTGTGTCGTATTGACGCGTGTCGCGAGATGTTGCCAGACATGTCGAGCGAAGTCCGGCAACATCGTGCTACTTCACCCGACGTTGCGGACACGTATCGTGAGACATTTGTCCCCTCGTGTATCCTTGGATTTAAACAATACGCACTATTAATACCACCATCAAAGCTTTCAGCTTGTATTCAAATCGGTTGCGATTTTAATGTTACTTTGAAGCAACAGTCGGTTATTTTCCAGTTTCGTAATTAGTTAAATAATAACCGAACCGATCGAATAACTCAGTTATCTAATAGTCACCAGGTCATGGTATTGGAATATTTAGAATACTTCAAGATAAGCTCAAATTACTCAATTTAAACTATGTCGGTTAACTAAAGCTGGCACGTAAAACAGACGTACGCATTGCATTTGTGCAGTATCTGTGAATTAGCACGCGGCGTGACATTGCACTGCATACATATCATGAAAAGTCTGCCCGATTTGATCAAAATTATTAATTTTAAACATACTGTGAGATCAGGTGGGGGAAGAGAAACTCAGGGGCAGGGCAGGGGTAAGAGGCACCACAGACCATAACTCGTCGAGTTATGAGTGAGTATGGTCTGTAGTGCCCTCTTACCCCTGCGTTTCTCTTCCCTCACCTGACCTTATAGCGAAATTGCACAAGTGTGAGTACTGTGAACGTGCCAGCTTTAGTTAACCGACCTATAGATACAGTCACGCCTCTATCACAGGGGTAGGCAAAGGCAGAGACTATTTTGTTCCACTTGCTACGATATGACCGGCAGTGTCGTAACTAGGGCGGTGCCAGCGGTGCCCGGGCACAGGGCGCAGACCCTGGAGGGGCGCGGAAATGACCAGGTCAATATCTTCAAGGGCGCAGTTTTGAAAGCTTGCACCGGGCGCATAAAAGGCTAGTTATGGCACTGATGACCGGCATAACTTTGCAAGATTATTTTTGGTAGGGGTTTACGCATCGCTTTCACCTGTAAAAAGACTAAAAAATTCTTGCCGAGTTGTCGATGGCTATAGCTCAAAGAACTGAGACAATATTTTTACTTACCCGTTACTTTTAAAGTTGCCAAAATGTAATGCCTCATACACTACTCGAGAAGTTGAACGATGTTAGACGAATAGGATAGTGTAGAGAGGTTCGGCTTACCTCGTCAACCTTTACCTCGCCTCAGGGTATTTCCATTTGCTGTCGGTTTTTCCTAAGTCCAGGGCTTGAATGGGCTCGTCGCGAAGTCGATCGAGTGTGTACTGTGTGTAGGATCGCTTCGGACTTCCTAATTTTCTAGAGTACTTCGCCGAGGAACTTCACGAGTAGTGTAAATCTTCTCCTCCAATTGGTGTATTCTTTCTATGTTGCCTTTTAACCGTCACCGAACAACTAATAGCCGGTCCATGGTTACATTACATACTTTAAAATACAGTCGAGGAAATTGAAGGTTTAACGCTTTGACCGTCTTTACGATTTGTTTGCGTTATAATTATAACGACTAACTTCATGAAGTTATGGATTTAAGCTATTCCTCCAAGCATGCATCTGGCTGGAAATAGTAATACAGTACAGACAATAGGGATGTGGACTCGGTTAAAAATAATAATATCCGTCAAAGTCCGTTAGGTAGATTATTATAGAAAAGTGTGAGACACGTGTTTTTCTGGTTAATCAATTAATGAAACATCGACAAAAGTATAAAACATTACTTCCAGAGTAGTTAGGGGCTTATGAAATCACGCCTAGCACCACGTAGTGACCTAGTGACGCGTTACTCGAAAGTTGGGAGAGCTGTGTTCTCGTCTTATTTTCTTTGTCGAATAAAAAAAAAACGCGTGTTTAATATTTTTTGGTGATCTATCTGACAAACTAAATAGTCTTTTTAAGTTTACTACCCAATTGCAGAATTATGTCAGCCCGCTAAAGATCCAATTTCCCGGAATATATCCCTTTGCCAAAAGTGCCCCGAACCGCGTCCCAACGAATGGATACAATACGATATCAGATATCAGACATTTTTCCGCGAAATAATTTCGGATGCATACATGCCAGAATAGGCGTAATTGGTCGACAGACTGACATTTCTTGATTGGTAAACTGAAACTAAAATTAGTTGGAAGTGAGTTTCCGTTCACGGAGAGCGAAACGAAAATAATTGAACGCATTCTGTCGAAAAAACCTAAGCGATAGGAAAGCCGAGGCGTTTTGCGTTTGACAAAATATCTAAGCCCTCCGAGTTCTCCATTAATTCCTTGGATGTCGTAAGAGGCGACTAAGGCCTCCCTAACATGGATTTACTCAAACGGAACTGATTAGTAATTACAATTACAAACTAGTTAGTAACTGTACCTCGCACACGACGCTAATGAAACGCGACTAAACGAAAAAAAAAATCCTAAAAATATTTAATTTAAACTTAGATATTGTACATTATTGCGCTAATCGCTAGTAGTCGACAATTTCTAAAGTGGCAACACAAAACACCAGTAAATTACGAAAAATGTCGCTTTTTGTGTTATTCATTACGGCCCTTAGCAGCCAGTCATATCGACCCGTGGCGTGGGCAGCCCTATTTCTGTTTCGCATCCAATCTGTCTATGTTTTACTTGAGGTAGGAAAATGAAAGATGGTATAGATATGCAGAAGTTTCACTTTCACTACCACCAGCACACCCGGTGATATACCTTAAGGCTTAACCTACCTCGTGCAGTGCCGGGTTACAATAGCACCTCCCCGTTTCTTCCCGTGGGTGTTAAGAGTCCACTCTGGGAAAGGGTTGTGTATTGTGGGCGATGAGCTAGCAACCTGTCACTGCAATATCACGTTTAACCGTCTGGTTACCCTGAAATTGCTAAACGTGGCACTGGATTTTTGAATTCATGTGCTCTGCCTACCCCTTTTGGAAATACAGGCGTGAGAATATGTATGTGTATGTATGTGGCTTAACCTATTTCCTTAGTCGCCTCTTACGACATCCAAGACATAAAGAAGTGTTATCCTAAACACACCGCCACTTACCGTGTGGTGTCGGGTTAAGAATAACACCTCTCCATTTCTTCCGTGGATGTCGTAAGAGACGACTAAGGAAATAGGTTAAGGTATACTTTAGTTAGGCGACAGGCTAGCAAACTGTCACTACTCTATCTCTTCCATCTTTGCAAACCTAAAAAAATGCTAGAAGTGGCTGCAAAGCGTGATATGGTCATAATCATGGTTTTGTCTATGTCACGTTTCGTGTGGTCTGCCTACCCCATTTCGATACACAGGCATGATTGTATGTATGTATGTATGTATGTATACTTTAGGCAACAAGCTGTCACTATTATACCTGCCAACTCAAAACCTACAAAAAAATGCCAGAGGTGGCCAAGAAACGTGAAATATTTAGTCTACGTTGCGTTTCGTGTGCTCTGCCTACCCCATCTGGGACTACAGCCGTGATGTATGTATGTATGTACCCTAAACTCCGTGTCCAAAACCAAACCTAATAAATCCTTCATAATATAATATCGCTATGTCAGCATACTTATTTAACACGTCCGTCGCGCCGGCAAACAGCCGCGCGCGTCACAAATTGTTTTCAAACCGTTTTGCATCATCTTAACAACAATTAACGTAGCTAAATATAACCAGTTATCGGTTATTGATGTTGTTAATGTCCAATAACGCTATCGTTGTTTGTTACTTTGGAAATGTACTCGAATGTCAGAGATAAGGACCCCCCGTTGTATGATGACATAGAGGGGGCTCTTGCGTTCGCGCATCCGATCTATGGACCGACACAGCGGTACGAAAGATTAAAACGTGTCATAGACAGAAGATGCAGATACGATACTATTTTATACGTACATAATACACATACGGTCAAGGACTTTAACCTTTTGACTGCCTAAGACGCCATATCACGTCATCGCAAGTCAGTGCCCGTGACGCCACGACGTTATATGGCGCGTCAAGTTATTGCGAAAGAACTATGAAATATAAAACGCTTCAACATTTTTCTAGGTTAACTTTATTTATAGGTAGTGTAAGTTATTTTATACCTAATTTAAATAAAATAATACAGCACCATTCGAAAAAAAACAAGCATTATCTAAGAGCCGACTGACTGCTTTGGCGTTAGGAGCACAGCGTTTCACTTCGCGCCTTGGCGGTCAAAAGGTTAATTCATGAGCCACCATAGAACCTTTTCAAAGAAAAAATAATTACGATTTCCCTTGATAATTAATGAGATGTCACTCTGACGTTTGCTGTGGATTGGTTCCATGGTGGCTTATGAATTAAAGTCCTTGACTGTACATGTTCTCACGCCTGTATTCCCACGAGGGGTAGGCAGAGCACATGAATTCAGAAATCCAGTGCCACGTTTAGCAAACTCAGGGTAACCAGATGGTTAAATGTGATATTGCAGTGACAGGTTGCTAGCCCATTGCCCGCAATACACTAACCCTTTCCCAGAGTAGACTCTTACGACACCCAAGGGAAGAAAGGAGGAGGTGCTATTCTAATCCGGCACCACACGGGGCACTATACTATTTTAATTATCTGAGTATAAATGGCATATTTCCATAAGTCGGTGCCAACAGATACGTGACAGTGAAATATAAATTATCTGCACTGCGTGTGTTAGGTCGCTGAATTGTATATGGAGCATTGACAGATATCTGTTCAGATACGATACATATATTTTATCGTATCTGCTTAGTGTGTGACACGCTAAAAGAAATCGCGTTTCCACTTAGTTTAGAGTTGCCATAAATTATTTGGAAGCCGACGAAGATGAACTAGTAATAGTAACAAGTTATAGTTGTCTTGAGGTAAATATTCTTTTGATGGTATTTCGACACGCTCTTCTTTGACTTTATGGGGAGCAGAACAGTTTAACTTAGCTGAACTTAACTTGAAACCTAAAAGTTATAGAAATGGCCGCAAAACGTGAAATGAGTAGTCAAGTCGACCTACACCTAAAACTGTTGGGATCTAACTTTTGGCTAAGAGCCGTAGCAAAAAAGTACCTTTCGAATTAAACTCCGTCCTAATCAATTCTTCGTTCTAGGGCTACGGTGCCACACAGACACAATGGCTATAAAAGTAATAAACACCCTTATTTACACCCCTAGCTTTGCACAACCCCAATGTTTACGTTTTCAAGATATAACACAGCGCAGACGACAGAGTTTTTGTACGATCGTGTCTGCGGGGCCCAAAAAATCTGCTAGGATTGTTGCATTGTGCGCCAGACTTTGCGCGTCGTGTGCGTTACTGCATATAATTCCATAGGTTCTATTTTCATAGACTAAAAAGTCCGTCGCGGATAGTCTGTCGTCTGCGCAGGGCCTTATACTATTCGGTTTAAAACTTCGAGATTTTAGAAAGAGCGAGTACTTACAATACGTGTTACATTACAACTTCGTTCTCAGAATGTAAATAATTATAATTTCTTAGTAACCGAAGTATTAAACAAAGAATGAAAGCTCTCTGCCGTGTTTTAGTTTGGCATTATGTTTCCTGTTTTGATCAGACTTTGTTTTATTTTTTAAAGTACGCACCTAATTAGAAAAAAAAACGGCCGTCTCCGGTCTACTTTTTTCGTTGTTTTCTGTTTTTGCTCTTTGAATCGGCTTTATAGTCTATTTAGGGTTCCGTAGCCAAATGGCAAAAAAACGGAACCCTTATAGATTCGTCATGTCTGTCCGTCCGTCCGTATGTCACAGCCATTTTTTTCCGAAACTATGAGAACCATACTAATAAAACTTGGTGAGTAGATGTGTTCTGTGAACCGCATTAAGATTGTGACACCAAATTAAAAAAAAAACAATAATTTTTTAGGGTTCCCCATACATGGAACTGAAACTCAAAAAAAAAATCATCAAACCCATAGGTACGTGTGGGGTATCTATAGATAGCTCTTCAAAAATGATATTGAGGTTTCTAACATCATACCTACTTTTCTAAAGTGAACAGTTTGCGCGACAGACGCTTGGAAAGTTGAAAAAGTTGTGTCCCCCCCCCTCTGACTTCTAAAATAAAAAAGTGATAAATCTAAAAAAATATATGATGTACATTACCATAAAAACTATCAACGAAAATTGGTTTGAACAAAATCTACTAAGTAGTTTTTTTTTATTAAATAAAATTAAAATTTATCATTAGTTCGAAAATCTGTCACTAGATGGCGTTGGCTGTAAGCTACATCGCGGTATCGTTTACGGAACCCTCAGTGCGCGAGTCCGACTCGCACTTGGCCGGTTTTTTAAATTCTTAGTCACTAAACTGAGAAGTGCAAATATAAAATTCTTAAATAATGAATAGTAATGAAATGATATCACATTTTATTGATTACGTATCTGTGCTCTCGAAATCATCGACATTATTACCCTGGATACAAGTGGGTCGCAATTTACCTTTCAACGCTTATTAGACTACTAGCGGTGCCCGCGACTCTGTCCGCGTAAAATAGTGACCAATTTCCCCCATTTTTAGGGTTCCGTACCCAAAGGGTAAAAACGGGACCCTATTACTGAGACTTCGCTGTCTGTCCGTCCGTCCGTCCGTCCGTCTGTCTGTCACCAGGCTGTATCTCACGAACCGTGAGAGCTAGAGAGTTGAAATTTTCACAGATGATGTATTTCTGTTGCCGCTATAACAACAAATACTAAAATTAAAATAATTATAATAATTAAGGGGGGCTCCCATACAAAAAACGTGTTTTTTTTTGCTATTTTGGATCTATTTAAATAACTGTAACAGGTAAATACTTGAAATGCTCACAGAATATTTAATTAAATATTGACTTTAAAAGAAAATAATTAAAATAAAATAAAATTAGTATTTAAGGGGGGCTCCCATACAAAAAACCTATTTTTTTGCAGTTTGTTTTTTGCTGTTTTGGGTCTATTTAAATAACTGTAACAGCTAAATACTTGAAATGCTCACAGAATGTTTAATTAAATATCTACTTTAAAAATAAATAATTGAATAAAAATAAAATTAGTATTTAAGGGGGGCTCCCATACAAAAATTCTGAATTTTTGCAGTTTTTGGTACGGAACCCTTCGTGCGCGAGTCCGACTCGCACTTGGCAGGTTTATTTCACATTTTCCTCTGTTTCTTCGGTCCTATTGGTCGTAGCGTGATGTTTTATAGCCTAAAGCCTTCCTCGATAAATGGTCTATCCAACACAAAAAGAATTGTTCAATTCGAACCAGTACTTCCTGAGATTATCGCGTTCAAACAAACAAACAAACAAACTCTTCAGCTTTATATATTAGTATAGATTAACTTACGTACATCACGCCTGTATTCCCAGATGGGAGAAGCAGAGCACACGGAACGCCTTAGGCAAAACCATGACTACCTCACATTTCGTGGCCAGTTCTAGCATATTTTTTAGGTTTTGAGTCTGCAGGTATAGTGACAGGTTGCTAAATAATATACCTTAACCTGATTCCTTAGTCGCCGCTTACGATATCTGCGGAAGAAATGAGGTGTTATTCTAAACCTAAACCCACACTGAATTTAATTTAGTAATTTGGCACTATTTTAGTACTCCTACAGATGGCAACACTGGCTGTCAATTTAGAAAAAAAACTAACTGTTTATGGTCCGTCTATATTCTTCGGAAGTTTCCCACCGCTGGCTGATAGCTTCCGACCCTCCACGAACGAATTTGTAAACAGTTCGCGGGTGTCACACTTATCGGTGTTCTGAACCGCGCGACCTTTACATCAGAATCACTGGGGTAATCGCACCTTTACCTTTTGTAACACACGCGTCGCGAACTCTTATACTATAATTAGAATAACAGCTCCATTTGCACCGTGGATGTTGCAAGAGGGGGTTAAGGTATACTTTAGGCATTGAGGATAGAACCTATAGAGTACTAATGTCATCTTGGTTGTTCGGAAATTATTCCGCAAAACAATTGAAGTGATCGCTGTGCTCTTATTGGCCGGTCCAAGATCGCGCGTAACGCTAGTGCCCTTTTCTCTACGGTTATTGGCTCTAGTGACGGTGACGTTTAGTATGTTGAAATCAACAAACTATTTGCGGACCGGGGTTGAGAACATTGTTTCTCTATAGGTTCTATCTTCTATGACTTTAGGCGACATGCTGGCAACCCGTCACTATGGTTTTATGATGATATGATGACCCGGGTGATTCGAACTCAATCCGTTTTTTGCGTTATTAAATATTAAAAATGCATACACTCGAAACAATTGATTCCTGACCCACGTAACCTATTATACGGTTAACGTCATAACAATTGATCCACGTAGGAAAACTCTATTACGATTATTGTGTCAACCTTCTACAGCAGCTCAGGAATCAGGAATTAATTAGTTCGACTGTTCAATACATACATTATGTCTGTTCCCAAATATCACATAGACGAAACCACGGGTTTCGTTGCCACTTTTGCCTTAGTTTTTGGGTTTGGAGTTAGATGAAAGCCATGTCAATAAAAATTAATTGCTGTTCATTAGTCTCGCTAAAACTCGAGAACGGGTGAACCTATTTGGCTAATGTTAGTCTTGAAATATTTGTGGAAGTACAAGAAAGGTTTAAACGGTATGAATGGAAATGGAAACCTCGAAACCTCGCAAAAACAAAATCAGTTTCTGAATAAAATAATGAAACTATTATAAATAAAGCTTGTTCTTTTGGGTCGTAAAACAGATTTGACAAACAAGCTGTTTACAAACAGTAATTATTTGTAAGAAATAAATACGTCACTAATTATATTAAGCCTTACCCGATCAAAGACAACAATTGGAGTCATGATATTTATACTCACAGGATACATGTTTTTAGTTTGTTGCCGTGTGTAACACAATCTGTCATTAAGTAAGGTGCACTATGTTGTGTTTTACCGCACATTTTAATTCTGAATCGGACGCCCGCACTCTAGTGTATTTATTCGAGGCTATATTTATCCCATTGATGCCTTTTAATAAATAGTTTGTCAAGAGCACCCAACCCATTAAAACCCGCTGAATATTTGACCTATTGTAAGTAATAACTGTATTCGTAGAAAGAAACACCCTTCGTTTTTAATACGATAGATTATACCTACGACCTAGAGTTTAAAAAATGACAGTATGTACCTACAAATCGCGTGTAGCTATACTAAGCCTGAATCCAAACTTTGTTTTGTTATTGTCCTGTTCCGTTTCGGACTTTCGGCACATTTTCCCAGTACGTTGACATGTGCCGCTTCAAAGTAACGGACGTACTTTGTAATCTGTATTATTATTTCTTCTATTTACTTGCTGGCCAGTACGCAATGACGCAAGGGCGCGATACGGTCAGTCACACATTTATCTCTATGTATAAAAAACACCCCAGAAATGTTTATCAGTGACGTCGCGGTCAACATATAAATAGGTTCCTAATCGACTTTAAAACAATCGACGCATGATCTTTGTTTTCACTGGCCATCTTGACGTCAAGCCGCCATATTGGATTTTTGAATCTGGAACAGTACTGTTGTCTATGCTTTAGTTTTTTACCGTGTCTCTGGACTCGTTGGTGTTTGAGCTGTGCGTCCGTGAATTTGAAGTTACTATAAAGTTTTTTTTATTTTATAACGGGATAAGAATAACATTGAAGGTATTTATTTCTGTTACATATTTAATAATATTAGGTCCATTTGTTCCCTCGCAGACTGTCCTAACGGAACATTTTCTAGGACTAGTGTGGTTACTGTGGTGAGATATCTATGCTTCTAACCTTCGATCAATTGTAATAAGCGATCGCAATCGACACCTCCTATTAACCTAGCGTAAACAATATTTATTCTGCGACAAGATTTGTTTTGCGGTTTTGGTCCAATGTCTTTCTAAAACCGATACCTTTGTGCATTTTGATGTAAGGATTTTCTTAGCGCATTCACTGCCACCGACGCGACTCGTTTTCGTGACTTTCGCCTAGTGCCGCTGTTAAACATAAAAAATAATTAAATATAAAGCATTTAAACGCACATATGTGTTTGCGGCATCTGAACAATATTTGACCAGTGAATGGGTTAACCACTTATTTGAATATTTGTTCTGTTTCATTACATATTCATATTCATAATCGCGATGCTCGAGCAGGGGAGTTCCACTCCGTAGTTTAAGTGCCCTCCGCCGGCAAGACCTCTCGGCAGGTCACGGTAGACAGAGACAGCAATACTTTTACTTAAACAAGTTAAGGAGTGGACCTACTATACGTACCATCGCGAACAGGGATTGTTGAGCCACTTACCTATGTTTGTAACTTGGTCGTGTAATACTAATCCAATAGCTGACATTTAGTCGGTCACATCGGTCATTGAATACACGTCTGAATTGCGAACAGTGGCAAGTGGCTCAACAATCCCGGTTTGTGACTGTACTATTGCCTACTCGACGTTGGTCTAATGTGTAACTTAATTGCAATCGATGTTTTAAAGTAACAATCCAGCAGCGCGTCTGTTATTGGGACAATTACTGCGATATTTTTTTCATCGAATCACGCGTTACTTTGTGGTGATTTCTACTGAACAAGGTCTTAGTCTGTGTGATATCGGATTAAAATAACACCTCTGCATTTCTTCTGTTGATGTAAGAGGCGACCAAGGAAATAGGTTTAGATGTGCTTTAGGCGACAGGCTAGCAACCTGTCACTATTATACCGTGTGTGTTGGTTCGGGAGTAAGCTGGTCAAGCCGGGTCCTTACCGACCGAGGCGCCACTCTAGGCAGCCATTTTTGGAGCGATTCGTAAGGCTCGTGCCTCGGGCCTCGTGTAGAGAGCCGCGTGGCGTCGAGCGTCGCGTGCGGAGGCGCGACTCGCATTAGATTCAAAATTAGGGTGTTTTTAGTCTCACGCGGGATGGACCCACATGCATAAACTTGTAAAGTATGTAACCGTCACATATTCTCGTGATATATATAATTTTTGAACAGCTCTATACCGTTACGCAACCCGTAGATAACTGAAACTCAAACCTGCGTATGGTCCGCAGCGTGATTTACGCGGGTTAAGCCAATCCCGTGAGCAAATCCGCGTGAGACTATAAAACCTTATGGCGTTTTATGAGAGCGTTTACGGGGAAGCGTTTAAGCGTTACGCACAGCAAAACGCCTAGCCGCACGCGACGCGTCTCCTTTAGGCCCTGTCCAGAAGTACGCGCGAATTGGCCGCGTATTGGAGTACATTGCTTCTTCACGATGCGTCGTAATTTCATTAAACGTGACAAATGCAGCAATGAATAGTCAGCTCGTTCCCTAAATATCAAAATTGCAAAATACTAGATTGCCGACATTACCTGCTTATCAAAAGATCAGATTTCCGGAATACCAGATTTTCTTTATACTATGTTCATTTTTATATCGAAACAGCCTTTGCGAGCCTGGTGTTTTCATTCTCTGGTATTAGAGGAATTCGATTTTAAATGGGACATGGTGTATTGAGAACATGGTACTTTACAAAACTGTAATAAAAACGCACATAGTATAAAGAAAATCTGGTATTCCGGGAATCTGATATTTTGATGAGCAGGTATGTCGGCAATCTAGTATTTTGCAATTCTGATATTTAGGGAACGAGCGGAATAGTCAAACGGTTTTAAAATCGCGGCGTATGCGCTCCTTCTGGACAGGGTCATAGGGGCCTTATGTGGAACAAAAGCATGTCATGCGTTTGCTTCGCGGGGTTCGGTCAGTCAATACGCGGCTCTACGCGTAACGATACATCACAGTGATTTGGACAAGGTTTGAGTTGCACGGAAACCGAACCTATGATGCAAATTGAAACTACCGATGAGGCATATGCTACGCATCTACGCAAAGACACAGATTTATAGTTGCGATATGTCGCGTGCGAAGTGTCGTCGCAACATCGCAAAACGAGCTGAGTAGGAATAGGCTTAGGCAACATGAGAGACTCATGAGCTAGATAAATCTCCTGTCACTTTCTGACGTATCTAGTTAGACAGTGATAGTGATAGTGTACCATCGCGAACAGGGATTGCGGAGCCACTTACCTTTGTTTAGCCACTAAAGCCCGCTCTACACTCGCGGCGCGAAGTCGCGCCGTGAATTCACGGCGTGAATTTACGCAGCGGCTCACGCATAATA
>BHDV01012966.1:213805-235285 GCA_005406045.1 Adoxophyes honmai
GAAGTCAAAATTTTACATTCAGTAAACAGAATCTTTTCAAAATATTGCTAATTTGAAGTCGGTTTTTTTTTGTTTAAAATTATTAAGTAAAATTTTATACATGTAATGATGAAGATGTCCATTTTGCTCGGACTCCAGTACCTATATCCACAGCACCTGCGAACACATACATCACGCCTGTGTTCCTAAATGACATAGGAAGAACACGCGAAACGCTAAATAGACAAAACCATGAATATTTCACATTTCGTGGCCACCCCATATTGTTTTAGGTTTTTAAGGTGACTGATATAATAGTGACAGGTTGCTAGCCTGTCGCCTAAAGCTTAACCTGTTGCTTTAAGGCCTCGTTTAAGGAGACGCGTGTCGTCGAGCGTCGCATGCGCACGCGACCCGTATTAGGTTCAAACTTATGGCGTTACTAGGTAGTGACTACGTCCGCGTGGAGTAGTGACTAAATTTCCCCCATTTTTCCAAATTTTCCAATATTTCCTCGGTCCTATTGGTCGCAACGTAATGTTATATAGCCTAAAGCTTTCCTCGATAAATGGTCTATCCAACAAGAAAATAATTTTAAAATTCGAACCAGTAGTTCCTGAGATTAGCGCCTTCAAACAAACAACCTCTTCCGCTTTATAATGTTGGTATTGATATCAGAGAGTTTACGGGGAAGAGTTCAAACGAGGCCTTAATCCCCTTATACCATACCGCAGAAGAAAAAGAGTGGTGTTAAACCAAACCCGGCACCACACGGAACACGGTGTGTAATTCTGTCTTAGATTCATGGTAGAGCAAACAAATTGTTTCCCGTTCACAACTGAATTCCCTGACACGGAAGCCTAGTTGGTAAACAATCTCCCTAGGTTCATATTGCACGAGGGCGTTTATTGTTTATATTCCATTTCAGATGTGAAGTTTTGAAACATCCGTTATTAAAATACCAGGTATTTATGCAAAAGCGTTGTATTAATGTAGCGTTGCGAATTCGTGTGCACTATAAACTTATACTTATACTATATTATACATGTTTGTGAGAGAATGTAACGGGGATACGTTTACGGGGAATGAAAACGGGTATGTTTTTTAGAAAATTGTTTTGAATTCGATCCATTTTTGATGTCAGTCAATATATCTAGATTCAAGCTATAGTAGATTTGTTTAGGTAGTTAAAACAATATAAACAATCTTGACGTGTCTTTTTATTTACATACACTTTATAAATCGAAATCTATTTTACAATTTAGGTATGAAAAAATCATTTACTTTCATAATTGAATTGTAATAGTGTAACGATTTTCATTTTTAGACTGTGTATTTCAATAAAAAGACATGTCAAGATTGTTTACATTGTTTTAACTACCTAAACAAAACTACTATAGTCAAATCCGTAGGGTTAGCACAGCAACACGCGTGGGACGACACTGTCATTTCATTTTCACAGTCATGTTCTGACGTCTCAGGTGTGACAGTGAGATGCACATGTAACTATAGTCTTTCTCGGGCGCATTTCTACTCGCCTCTTACTGTGCTAAGACGGCTGAAGCTAAGATTTATAAAAAAAATATATATACAAGGTAAATGTACCAATGCTCGACGCCTCAACGCCTAGTAGACGACACCCATCTCTCTGCTGTGTAACTATGACATAAGGTTGCAAGTGCCGTCTATTGGGTCAATGTCGAGCACAGGGGCGTTTACCTTCATGTGAAATTGGAGGCTTTTTATAAAAATTATATGTGTATTTTCCTAAATTGGAATTTCGTTGCAAACTTTGGTGAAAACTTTTCTTTATTCAAACACGCTGTGAAATTATGTTATGTCGCTTATGTTTTTTTTTTTCACTACTTAATTTTAGTTTTCTAGACATGAAGGCTTGCTTCTTTTGTTATCAATTTCATCACATGTTTGAGATAAACGCGGTACATGTCTCGGCGAAAGTGGCTACCCGTCTCCTAACTATACCTCGCTACTCGCTCAGCTAACTATCGACCGGCAACCCCATAGTAATGTTTAATGTACCATCGCGAACAGGGATTGTTGAGCCACTTACTTATGTTTGTAACTTGGTCGTGTAATACTAATCTAAATTACACGTCTAAATTGCGAACGGTGGCAAGTGGCTCAACAATCCCTGTTCGTGACTACATTTTTTCACAGAAACAGGGATGGGTAACATAGTAATGTACAATTTTTTCACAGAAACATGGATGGTCCCCAAGGACCCTCGTGCGAGGAGCGGCTGGCTGACTGCAAATGCGAGGCGGGGGAGGTGAAGATACAGAGCAAGCGGCACGGACGAGGCGCCGTGGAATCAGGTTAGAGCTTAGAGATGTTACAAAGGTATTTTTAACGGCCGGGAACATCAATCCAAATAATATAAAACGTCTCTTATTTAACTTTTAGACAAAAGTTTAAACCTTAATTTTAATTATCTAATTAACAAAAGCTCGGTGAAAGTCATCGGTAAGGGATCGTAATTTTGTGAGTTTGAGTCGCGTATTTTCGGTCACTTGTTTTATGTTACTCATTTTCTGGTAATCATTTTGCGTCGTCATGTGGCACCGACTGCATTTTTGTATGAAACCGAATGCAGCAGAATATCTGCGGCCGAAAACTCACAAAATTACGCTTGTTTGGCTTCATCCTATACCTCTTTAAAAGTGTCGGAACCGAATCGAAGGTATGATATCATCGTAAGGTCCGACGAATCGACAATCGACGTCCCTTTCATTTCATATCAACTTGGAAAGGGATCGTCGCCGTATCGCCTCTCGCCTCGCCGCCAACCAGGCGTCAACGTAACAAATGTATGTAACAAAAGCTCCGGTACAGTACACCAACTCGACAACGGAATTCGACACCGCGCTTGCGGCTCACCGCTGGTTCACCGCTGTGGGAAGAAACTGCCAAGGGTGACGAAGAGAGGAAATTTACCCTAAATATTTTAACGGTCGGGTAAACGCGTCTGAAAACGCCTGCGAAGTTTTGTCCCGGAATTTTCATGTTTTTTTACCAAAATCGGATAATGTTGCCCAGTTTTGTACTCCGGCTTTTACTCAACCGCGGAGCTACGCAATGTCAAACGATTGCAAGTGCGTATGCGCGGACTAACGTGACTTGCGTACGGGACGTAAGGTAGGTACACTGATATTTTGGTGGCCAAAGAGCAAATGACCTTGGAATACAGCTTTCCAAATGCTGCTGCAGCAGCACCAATCCGGCTGTTGATCTCATCATCAAGGTCACACTTGGATGATATTGTGCTCCCCAAGTAGCGAAATTTGTCCACCTGCTTCAAAACGTCCTCACCAATCCTTATTGTCAGTGTCTCGTGACCATGCGCATCTAGAGACAGCACCTCCGTCTTTTTGACACTGACTTTAAGACCGAATTTGCAACAAATCTGATGAAAGACGAACATTAGCCGTTGCAGGCCTTCTGAAGACTCTGCCAAAAAGCACAAGTCGTCCGCATACATAATCTCGGTGATCATTACATGCGAGACTTTACTACGAGCTCTATACTATAGACCGATAGGTATTTAAAAGATGGTAAACAATCATGACGTGTCTTTTTATTTAAACATACACTTTATAAATCGAAATCTTTACATTTTACAATTTAGGTATGAAAAAATCATTTACTTTCATAATTGAATTGTATACATAGTGTAACGATTTTCATTTTTAGACTGTGTATTTCAATAAAAAGACATGTCAAGATTGTTTACCATCTTTTAAGTACCTATCGGTCTAAAGTATAAGCCTGGCCAAATTAAAAATACTGCCATCTGTGCATCGGAATAGGAGTCCTCAAAGTGGTTGCCATGGCCGAAATCGGTCGGATCATGCAATCAATCAAGGTAGGTAAAAAATAGGGCGCTGAAAAGCGATGAAGCATTCGTCTCCCACGAGGTCAATAAGGAAATATATAATTTGTCATTCTGTATGGTCTTACTCGCTGAACATTAATCCATTAGTTTGATTTAGTTGATTCAACGCGCCGCGCAGCAAAGGTTAAAGGCAAATGTCTTTACCGTGACTTATTGTTTCATAGAAGTCTACAATGTCGGATGTCGTAGGAGGCGTCCGAGGAAATAGTTAACGTATATTTTTAGGCGACAGGCTAACAACCTGTCACTGTTACCTGCCAACTCAAAACCTAAAAAATATGCTAGGGCCCACGAAATGCGAAATAGTCGTGGTTTGGTCTGTGTAGCGATTGCGTTTAGTGTGCTCTGCCTACCCCATTTGGGAATGCACTCCAACATCCCAGGCGATCTTGCGTCTGTATATACGAGTAATCTGGCATTTTGATGCTCGTAAGATGTTATATCTAACTCACCTAAGCTCGATTCTTTAACACAAACGCGGCGCGGGCTTTTTACTTTATGAAAGGTTCAGCACCTCGATTTTGACTTCTCTTGACGTTTGTCTATTGCTAATAGGGTCTTTGACAACAGTAAAAATAAACTATAATTTGTGGCCATCCTAACAGATTATAGGAAAATTAAACATATTTCACTTTCTTTTGTTCAAAATATTATGCATTTTTAGAGTATTTTGTTCTATTAATTTCTAATATTCGTTAATAATGTATCTGTGACTGAAACGCTTGCGATTGATTGATGACGTTACATACCATGAAAGGTATCTGTGGTCAAAGTGGACATTGATAATTTGACATGACAATTTTGACAGCTTCTTTGTGTGGTGCCTTTGTTTACTTGCATTTGACGTCAAACACCGTTTTTGGCGTGAGTTTGAGAATTTGAACTTTATTATTTATTTTCTTTGTTAATACAGACAAGAATCTGGAAATAATAATATATCGTGTTTATTACATAATGAAGAATTTATTAAAAATATATTTCAAAAATGTTCAAAAACCCTATTAAGCATAGTAACCAGCGCAGCGCAGCCATATCTGATATTAAAGCTGCGTTTATATCTGATACGACTTTATTACTAGGGGCAGTAGGACGTGTCAGATATTTTTACACGCTCCACCGCACACATTCATGCTGGTGACTGTGTGTAAACCTCTCCAGTCAGCGAGTAGTTATCCCACTTGAGTTCTAATGTCATTTTGATGGCTCGGAGACGTTTCCGCCAAATATCATATCTAGTTTTACCTTTAAATTCCAGAGAATTTTCCGTTGAAATTTCAAATCTTAAAATAAACAGAGTATAGTCGATGATATGATCGGCAATAGATTCTGTTTACGAAAAACTTTATTCGCCAAACATACCTGCAAAACAATTGTAATAAACTTAAAAAGAAAATGTAATATTATTTATGAAAATTTAACGGAAACAAATACAGGCGTTCCTTTGTCCGCGGGACAAACAAGGAAGTTAAAACATTGTCTGGCTGTTAAGCAGCTTAGATACTCGTACGTTCCGTTTGAAAAGTTTTTGTATTCTGATTTGTACTTCGCGTGATGTATCTAATCGTTTATACTCGGAACTCGAGTTGGTTGTCAATTGTTTCCCATTTTATTTTCATTTTGGAGCAATGTGGGTTTACATAGAAGCGTACTTTACTTGGTCGGTGTACAGTGTGGAAAAACCCTGGAGGAAATTCCATAAATGCTTACGTTTTCTCATTCAAATAGAATTCCTTTATTTTTAAAAATTCTCTCTAATGGATAGGATTATTATTCAAGTTAACATTTATCTAGTAAACATTTGAATGGAGGGATATTTTTTACGTTTTGAATAACTTTTGCTGTTATAATAATTGAAACAAATATTTTTGAATTCAGTTAATGGAAATACACGGAGGCCCAGTCGTTCTGTCAGGCATATCAACACGCTTCGGGGTATGGCGTGCTTTTGATAGATGAATTGGCAGGTTCCGAAACACATCCGCGGGGATATCGAACGAGATAGTTAAACAATAAATACGGACCACCTTCCTTACTTTAAACATAAAACAACCGTGAGACTCACTCATTATTAGACTCTCCGTTTTAGTTCACTACCTCCCTTACTTCTCTGGTCTAAACTGTTGTATAAACATCGGCATAATCATGCTCATGTCGTTCGTGAAAAATAAAAAATAAAGTTGTGTTGAAATTTTCTTTAAACCAGGCTAAGAACCATATCTATGAAGCTCGCTTTCACACTCAATCTACCCATCCGTCTAAGAGATGCAATGATGCCACAAACAAAAGTCTCTGCATGTCAGACTTATACCATAACTTTTTTATCCGCTAAGTACAGTCACGAACAGGGATTGTTGAGCCACTTGCCACCGTTCGCAATTTAGACGTGTAATCAATGACCGATGTGACAGACTAGATGTCAGCTATTGGATTAATATTACACGACCAAGTTGCAAACATAGGTAAGTGGCTCAACAATCCCTGTTCGCGATGGTACTAAAAGAACAATAAACACGAGGTTATACAACCCTTTTTGATTGAAGTGCCAGATGCAACAAAAGTGGACATGACGTGCCCTCAAAGTATGTTTGAATTAATTTAGCGAACTGTCAATTAGCTTTTAGGGCTGACTGGTATCGCTGGGTGCGCGATCGAAACGCCAACTAGCGCTAGCGGTTATAGACTACTGGCCCATGTTGAAAAAAATATGGGTCATAAAATGGTGAGCCACAAAGTCGGATTTTCTTTTTATTTTCCGACAGTGAAAATTTAATCGTTTGATTTTTTACTGCACCAGTTTCATACTATTTCAATACTGCTTCTAATCCATTATTCCGCAACGCCGTTCAAAAGTCATGCGACAAGGTGAAATAATCGAGAGCTGTAATTTTGAATTCCCACCTGTACTCAGTTGGACAGCTTACAAGTGACGGCATAGTGCTGAATCTTATTATTTTATGCTCTTATATCGTTCTACATAGGTCACCTGGTGGTTCAGATGACCTATATTTTTTTCAACATGGGCCAGTAGTCTTACATTTACGGCGACGGCAACCGCGCTCGGCTGTTCCCAACCGTTCCGAGATCGGTGTTTATGTGTACTTTTCTCGAGCGCACTTTGTATGGAGATTGACTTCTGTATTTGTCCGTGTTTTGTGGTACTGGTGACTGCGAAAGCATTTGGAATTTTACAAAAGATGATTTGAGGATTTGAGGAATCAATTGACTCGATAGTAACCGATACCTCCGAACAGTAGGACCGCAATCCGACACCGACCGCAAGGAGCGACCGCTATGCGGTTACGAGTAGGGAATGCTATCCCGATCTCGCGGGAGCTTGTGTTATTTTTCGGGATCAATCCGGGAGATTGACGGGATTGGGCGGCAGTGATCAGCTATGGTATTATAGCCGTGGTAGCCCAGCGGTTCGACCTGTGGCCTCTCAAGCAGAGGGTCGTGGGTTCAAACCCCGGGCTCGCACATCTGGATTTTTCGGAATTTATGTGCGATATCGAATTTGATATTTACCACGAGCTATTCGGTGAAGGAGAACATCGTGAGGAAACCTTCACACAGCGACGAAGCAATTCAATGTTGTGTGTAAAGTTCTCAATCCGCACTGGGCCCGCGTGGGAACTGTAGCCCAAGCCCTCTCATACCGAGAGGAGACCTGTGCCCTGCAGTGGGACGTATATAGGCTGGATGATGATCACCAATGAGTCGGAGGGCATTTGCGGCAGAGCATCTAGCGTAACAAAGTAGATCAAGAATCGGTCGATTTCGTTTGCGTATGAATTGCAAATAATTGTATGGAAACTGAGACAGCGCCACCAAGCGTCACGTTTGCACAAATGCCGCGGTCGACACAGGTTTCATGCAATTCTTCGCGTTTTCGCTAGGTACAAAGAAGGAGGCGGGGGAACCTCGAATCGATCGCAGAACGCGATCTGCTCAAAAAAGAACTTTTGGCGGACCAACTGACACTTTAGTTTTATTTACCAGCGGAATTTGCGTATTAAACAGGAGTCATTAAACTTGTTGCGTACCTGAATGTAAACATATAAACTCTTTAAACTTCCAAAAGCGAGTTGGAAACGAGAACAATGAATGTATTGTAAGGCGCCAATGTCACTGACGTTTGCCGAATTACTCGAGTTTTATTCGTGTGGGCCTTATTATTTTCGCATTTTATTTCCGTTACATGTTGAACATGTTGCGCGAATACTAATTGATTTCCTTTTGTTGCACTTCGGGATTGGAAAGCGATGTTATTGGGTGACAGCGCAGCGCGGAATCCAGTTTTAATAATTAATTTGGCCATATTTAACTGAAAATATAAAAAATATGCATTATTAGCGACATCACAAATATAAATGATTGTTTGCAATAACCATGAAATGCGTTTTTAAATTTAATTTGTTTATTTTGTAACTTATTTCTTGTAATGATAGCCATGAAGTGTTCTCTGTGTACTACCTAAAATTTATTGACTTTGCGATTTTATATGGGAATGGGAAATAAAAAAGGCTTACGTTATAAACGACACTGTATACATTTACATAAAGGAATAAAATAAATGTAAACTATAATATTTAATTAAATTATTTGCTCATTAACTTTCCAATTGTAATGACAGTCCGCCAAAAGTCCGCCGTAAATGTAACCGCTAGTTGGCGTTTCGATCGCGCACCCAGCCAGATCCCGTTTAGCATATACCGTTTTGTAAGAAGCTACTTTCAAAATCACCTGTAACTATTATCTAATCTCTTCAAATTATCCTTTTTGTTTTGATCATGCTAATTTCCAAAAAAAACCTTGGCAGGTTAGTAAAAGTAAGTAATTTTATGTATCCTCACTAACAAGCAGTTTTCTTCACAGTCATCCGAACTTTACGTTTTTTTTTAACTAGATAAGATCCCGAGAATTAGGGCCAGCGCTGACTGCCGGCATGGCACGGCGGGTCATGGCAAAGGATTTTGTTACTGATAAAGCTATTTTAATCTTATTACTATGAGGTTAGAACTCATGTTACTTTATTTTGATACAACGATGCTGAGAGAGGCCGCGGCATGCCACAGCGTGCCGAAGCATTCCTCGGGTTATTCTTTTGGATGCTGCAGCACAACTTACCATGCCGTCCTGTGCCATGCCGGCAGTGAGCGCCGGCCCTTAGCGATCTCGTGTCGGGATTGTAGTCTCTAGTTACTAGTGATTGTTGACGGCTCCGCGCAGCGCAAACATGATCAAGGCGCCTGCGCAAGCGCCCAGGGCTGTGTTGCCAGCTTAAACTTTGCGCAACATGAAACCTGACCAGCTGAGAGTTCAACGACTTCGACACTTTGGTTTTGAACTTCTATATCTTCAATACACACATCTCTCCTAGGTTACTGAACATGGCTGAGATCCTCTTTGGGATAAAGTTTATTTGCGCCCGTCTCTAGTTTTCGTGTGGTGTCGGGTTTAGAATAACACCTCCCCATTTCTTCCGTGGATGCCGTAAGAGGCGATTAAGGATAAGGTTTAGGTATGCTTTAGCCGACAGACTAGCATCCTGTCACTATTGTACGTAGTAACTTAGAATTAGAAACTAAATAAGCTAGGAGTGTCTGTGAAAATGTGTAATAGTCGTTGTTTTGTCTATGTATCGTTTTATGCGCTCTGTCTACTCCTTTAGGGAATACAGACGTGAAGTAGGTATGCATGTAAGTATTTTCTTATTATTTAGCGCAATAAAGACTTTACATTACATTACACACACCCACATACAAACTGACGTCAAACTTATTACCATGTTTTGCGTGGGCGTTTGAACACCGCTAAAGCTCCGAACGCAATGACAGCGGAAGCGGGGCGCATTGGCGTGATGGTACTAACGAAATGCTTATTTCCCGGCCGGTGCGATGTGCGATGTCGTTTAATTTCGAATATTACCAACGATACAGTGAGAGCTCGTTCCCACCATCTCGGATGTCGGGCCGATTTTTTAACGGGTGTCGTAGCGGCTGAACATTTTATTATGGAGCTGTTCACACACGATCGACAACGATATTTAGTCGGATCCGACATAAATGTGGGGCGTTTTGTCAGCCCACACGCCGATAAAAAATCGTGTCGGCCGCACTGTTCACATAATGTCGGATGTCGGGCAGACCCCGCCCGCGTCACCCCCTGTAGCTCCCGCGCGTCGCATTCGCGCGTTTATTCGTCTCTTGCGACACACAAGAAACCAAGTTATTCAATGTTTTTTTTTAATTTAGTAAAGTAAATTCTCCTAGATTGTTCTCTATTGAAGGTTCATGTCATGACCGACACGTTAAGTAAGCTAATGCATGACTAGAGTCAAAAATACAAAGTGTAGTTGGAGTCTACCCTCCGCTGGCCAGGCCTCGTGAAAGCTACGGCCAGCTGGTACCGGTAGAACGAGACAGCAATACTTTCACGCCTTACGTTCGGGAGTGGACCTTGTGTACGTAGTACCTATTCTGTAGTTTAATCTTATACATTACGTATCAATTACTCGAGTCTTTACCAACACAAGGACGAATGCTAGGAAAATTTTGCGGAAAACCGTCGGCGAAGGAGACGTGAAAAACATTGTCATCACCGTGTAAGGGTGTATGTTCCTCATTACACGTGTCGACGTATTTATAATCACCGAGGTCAACGATTCTGATTATCTAATTTATCTATGCATATTAAACGAGCTGTCGATGTCGGCACATCATCTTGTGCAAAGATGGTGGGTTTTGAATATAATTATGTTCATCTACATCAATTTATTGTTCCTGCTAAATGCTCTGACGCAATTATGTAACAAATGTACTTTATAAAACAGGTGAATATCGAAAGAAGAAAACCTATTATTTCGAATTTGAATTATTTGAAACACGCGGGCGGCCGGCGGTGCGAGCTTGAATCGTCGATGCGTAATTGCTTGTGGCATTCGCGTTTGCTATTTGAGCTGTTCTTCGTACAGTCGCGAACCGGGATTGTTGAGCCGTTTGCCACTGTTCGCAATTTAGACGTGTAATCAATGACCGATGTGACCGACTAGATGTTAGCTATTGGATTAGTTACACGACCAAGTTACAAACGTAGGTAAGTGGCTCAACAATCCCTGTTCGCGATGGTATGTCGTACAAATGCTATCTTTGAATATTTTTCAAAACTATTACCTAAGTATATGAATGTAGGTAAACTTAGATACGTATATGACTGTACATAATTAAGAATTAACATGCTTTACCGGATCTTTTGATGAACTACGCTCTTACATACATAAATCCCTTTTATTATCGACTGGGTTGAGATAGTTAAAATTACTGTCGACTCTTTTTCTGTTATGAAGCGTAAGTTATCCATTCATACATACATACATATTATCACGCCTGTATTCCCAAGAGAGGTAGGCAGAGCACATGAATTAAAAAATCCAGAGCCACAGAAGTATGGTTAACTATTAAGTAGAGAATACTAATTTTGTCAGCTGTCTTTCTTCAATCCCTGTTTAGCTAAATCGTCGATAGATTGAACGTTGACTGTCTGTCAGTCGTCTCTTAACGCACTCCCTGTCACCGAAGCATTTGCGCGTTTTCGTGTCAGTCCGAAGCTGTTAAAGATTTACAGGCATTTCTACCCATAAATGCGTTCGCGGCATCTGAAGTAGATTCGACTCTTACAGAAGGCAGTGAATGCTTTTAAATAATAATTCGGTCTAAATGTTTCTTAGCCGCTTCTAGCACAATTTTAAAGTTTTAAGTAAGAGGCATAATAGTGACAGATTGCTATACCTTATTTGTTTAGGTAGTTATAACAATATAAACAATCTTGACGTGTCTTTTTATTTAAACGTACGTACACATAAATCGAAATCTTTCATAATTGAATTGAATGTAACGATTTTCATTTTTAGAATGTGTATTTCAACAAAAAGACATGTCAAGATTGTTTACATTGTTTTAACTACCTAAACAGTTAAGGTATAGCCGTCTGTTTAAAAAAAAACATTATTTCTTAGTACTAGTCGCCTCTTACGAAATGGAGAGCTAGTATTCAAAAAATATTTTACATCTTTCATTTTCATTTACCTAATGCGAAACATGAGCTTGTTTATTCGAGCATAGACGGTCTAAATTTGGGGTAATATTGGACAAAGCTGCTCTCATCTCTTCGTAGATCGTTCTGAGGCGTTCTCTTTTTTTGGTTTTTATTGTGGTAAGAGTCGAAAATCCTAATTCACACAAATAGGTCGTTGCGAACGGCAAAAGTATTGCAATAGCATGCTTAGAAAGCAGAGGATATTAATTTTTCACACTTAGCCAGAAATGTTCCAAATCTGTTTCTGAAATCTTTAATTTTAATGTGCGATCCGTTTTCATTTCCATCAGTTCTTCCTGCTCATTCATTGGTAAGTGTCCAAAAAGAATTCTTTCGGAGAGTTAAGCTAAAGTTTAGGCGACAGGCTGGCAACCTGTCACTATCATAGGTGTAAGTATTATTCTACCTCCGTCTGTTTTCGCACTTAAAATTACTAATACAGATGTTAGCTATCCAGTGTTTCCTTGTTTCATCACCCTGACCTGATCCGAATTAGTATAATTATTTAAAAAAAAATCAACAAAATTCTCAGATTGTTTTGTTTTTTTTTGGCAATCCAACACGGGAATAGACTATATATATGTAGGCTGTAGGCTATGCATTCTATCAATGTTACGTCAAACGTCTAAGGCTACATTAGAAAAGTTTATACTGTCAAAAATAATAGCCACATACAAAAAGAATCGAAGCGTCAGTCTCCTCTTTAATACTTTATTTTCATCTTTCATATACAATCAGTTCATATATGATATGTCGAATGACAATCCGTCTGTTTTTTAAATGCAACTTCGGTCTCATTTCTCAAATTTCATTCAACATTAAACAACGCTAAATCAGGACATATCAACAGGCTAATCCTATAAACTCCTAACTAACTCACCAACACAAGGGAGCTCTGTTTCTAATGCAATTCTAGTTTATCCGGAGCGTCGAGGCCGGTTCATTAATTCAATGAAATCTGAATCCAACCCCGATAAACGAACGTGGCTCCTGGCGTAGATTGCGACGGACATACGCTGCGCTGCGAAATGATTTACGTTGAGATCTCGCCACTACCATGGGTTGCCATCGAAAGAAAAAAGAACGACATTTATCGACAGAAATTAGACCCGGATAAAACATACATTTCTACATACGTAACCGTCACGCCTTATTCCCTGCGGGGTAGGCAGAGATAACAGAGCGCCATTCGCTTCTATAACATTTTAGCCTTAATAAATAAATAATGATAACATGATTTATGCACGTAAAATAAATTCCATTAAACTACTGTAAGGGTTTCATCTTAAACAATATCTACAATGTTTGAACAAAATATACAACGCAATTGAAACATTTCCATCCGGACGTTTACATTACTATCAGTATTCACCTCCACACCTGACAGCTAGCGCAGCAGTGTAATCCTTACTAATATTATAATTCGGAAAGTGAGTTTGTTTGTTTGTTCCGCTTTCACGCTGTAACTACTGAACCGATTGCTTTGAAATTTTGCAGACGTAAAGTTAGAAGTCCGGATTAAATAATAGGGTACTTTTTATCCCGGAAAAAAATAATGTTCCCGAGGGAATGATCGCTTTATACCGCAATATAACCGAATTCCACGCGGGCGAAGCCGCGGGCGGAAAGCTAGTTTTTAGTATAAATCGTTTACGCCGTCGTTAGCGAGTACGGTCAGTGAAAATGCGAACCCATGGTAGGGGTAAAGGATATCGCAGCAAGTCGAAACTGTGGGTGTTCGCGGATGCGTATAGTCCAAGAGCCGAATCTGTGTTTTTACTGCATGTTGTCTTTGCCGCATTCGTGTTGCTTTGCCGTCTAGTGTCGAGTTTAGAATTACACTATTAAACTAAAATGGGTCCGTGTGTGTGTAATAGAATGGCGGCGTTCCCCTTTAAACAGTTGTGTTAATTCTTTGGGAGAGGAGCCCGTCAGCCCGTCATCGCCAGTTAAATAGACCAAACTATTCTTAATTCATAAAAAAATCCCCGCTAGGTCCACGTGGACCTCTTCCACTTGTAAAAACAACTACATTAGATTTAAGTGTCAGATCACTTGAGTCTATTACGCAATTGTTGTTTCGTCTGTCGATAGTGTTGAGACGTAACCAAGCTGTTGACGTTACAATGGCCTTCAATTATTTTCGCAAAGGATGCGAGTACTAGTACGTACTCTATCACAGCCCGGGTCATTGGTTATCGTTTTATCGAACACGCTGTATGTTGATTGTTCCACTTAGATGCTTCGGCTATCTTGCGCGCCCTTCTTGAAGAGTGTGTCCCTTTAAAATCTGCGAGCGAAGATGCGTTTAAATATAACTTTCATGCAATTAAAATCGTTATTTCCTCATTTGAAAAAAATGTGAAAGTAACGCGAAAGTTGTGCATATGAAACGAAGCATAAAAGTAGATCAGATGCAAGTTAAGAAGTATGGAAGGTGTAACACTGAAAGAAGTAACAGACTGGTAAAGGTACGAGCTGGTGTGAAAGTAGATGGTGGCTAGGATAGAGAAAAAAATCTTAGTTAGTCTGGTCATGTAGAGGCAATGGATGAAATAAGATTTACAGAACAAATTTATAAGTGTGTTGGGAGACGTTTCGAAAAATGCAAGGCAAAGAATACCAGAACGTATGAAGAGATTGGTAAAAGTAGATGAAGCGAAAGAAGTATGTCAGGGTCGTAGCAAGTGTAACAATGAATCAATTCTGCCTGTTCCTGTGGGAAACAAGCGTGATGGTTACACCAATCGCCTAGATCCAAACTAGGCAATTTAATAACACGGTATGGGTACTAGACTACGGTTAATCTTACTTATACAGAAAAAACATCCAAGACTTGAGAGCAAACGTATTTCAATCCGGGACCACAAACTTCAGTCTAGTTCTTCAATTACTAGGCTATACGACCGTCAAATAATAATGTGAAACGAGACAAGACACAGACGGGGTAGGCAGACGCTCAAAGCGATGCTTAGAGAAAAAAAATGGTATAATAAGTGACCGTTTGCGACCTCATCGCCTACAATGTAAGGTATTTCAGGTATTTCCTTAGTCCCCTCTAGTGAATTCCACGGACCTAGAGCCGGAGTCTTATAAAAACCTTTTAAAAAGTCGTCAACGGCTCTTGTAACGCGTGAATCGGAACACGTTGTGCAGTAATTGTATATGTCTGCTTTATTATCCAGTGTCAAGTCGATCTCTATGCACTAATTATCTCCGCTTTTTCCTGTTTAGTTTTAATTGTAAGGAGAGATCGCTAGGGGGGTAGTGCTTCGGGAGGGGGGTGAACGACATTGATCATAGGACTAAAAATATATTTTATTTAGTCTAACGCCTCCCTCGCGAAGTTGAATGAATTTAGACAGGATTGAGTTGAAAGTGTGTAGCGTCGCTTCGAACTTAAAAGTTTCTTGAGTACCTACCTACTTCGCCGAGGAACTTGGTGTGTAGAGGAACCGTTTGGCATTGTTGCCACGCAATTTGTTAATATAAAAAAACGAGTATTCACTATTATAACTCGATAGAGGTAAAATACGCATGTACCTATTCCCAAACGGGGTACGCAGACTGCACGCGACGTTTATATGTATAGTTAAAACCAAATATAGCCAATTCAGAATTTTATTTTTAAATGTTTAGAAAAGAGGTTTAACAGTGACAGGTTGCTAGCCTGTCGCCTGAGGCTAAACCTTCTTTACTCGCATCTTACAGCCACTGAAACCGACACCGCACGGCTAAGTAAGTAAAGTAACAGGTGAAGTAGCTTATTGAAGTATTGATTTTATTAAATGGAAAGACACAAACAAAGCACAGGCGGCCGAACCTACGGTAAACAAAATGGCAGCGCAATTGACTAAATAAAGTTTTTTTGAAGATGTTCTAACTATATTTTTTCTCGATAGTCGTCGACATATCAATAATCAAGAAACTGCAGCTCTTTTATTTTTATTATCCGTTTTTAGTTCAAAATATTTTTTTAAGTGGTGTCGACCACATAAAAGTCGACATGGCCAATTAGTTACATCGGTTTTTACAAGCGAATTTCGCGAATAAAGCGGCCTACAATACGAAAATTGATTCGAACAAAGTGCATTTAGCGGATTGTTTAATAATGCTTTTTGGCTGTTAATGATATGAAATTGTATTTCACCGGCGCAAAGGGGTCAGGGTGGCGCCTCCTCCCCCACCCTGTACAGGCACCTGTTGATACGCGGAATGCCGGGACATAAAAAAACACATAGGTATACACCGCAGTCAATCTCCATACATGTACCTTGTGGTCTCGGGTCTAGAATAACACCTCTCCGTTTCTTCCATGGACGTCGTAAGAGGCGACTAAGGACGTAGGTTAAGGTATACTTTAGGCGACAGGCTAGCATTCTGTCATTATTTGTAACTACTGCCACCTCAAAAGTCTCAAAACCTAAAAAATATGCTAGAAGTGGCCACAAAACGTGAAGTAGTCATCGTTTTGTCTATGTAGCGTTTGTGTGCTTTGCCTACCCCTATCCTAAATAAATTAATACGAATGTTTTCTACTAGCTCACTGTAAAAAGATGTATGTAATTATACGAATTTATTACATTTTAAAAAGTCTAAATCATCGCAAGATATTTTCAGTGACTGTAATAAGTATATTTAACAATGATATTTAAAACAAAAACATGTGATTTTGACCGTTCTATATTCCCATTGTTTTCGTTTAATTTTCGTTGCCACCACCACTAGAGCGGACGCTGAGCGTAGGTGTGAAAAATTAAATACAAACACTTGATTGACTTCTGTACAGTCACGAACCGGGATTGTTGAGCCACTTGCCACTGTTCGCAATTTAGACGTGTAATCAATGACCGATGTGACGGACTAGATGTCAGCTATTGGATTAGTATTACACGACCAAGTTACAAACAGGCAAGTGGCTCAACAATCCCTGTTCGCGATGGTACCTGTTTGTTTTGTGGCCGAAACAGGAACAATACGCGCTTATATACTTATTTTGCAGGACTCTTATTCATTCAACATCTGGGTCTTACTCGTTAAACTTAAAAAGTGCACCAAGGGCTCACAATGACTTTGCACAAAAGAACAAAGTAACGCTGGGTGTACAATCGAAATACGATCATCGCGTGACGCGCTAGCTCCCCGCCAAGAAAGCGCCAAGCGGACGCCCCGCGAACGCCCCAGGCCAGTGTAGCCAAGGCTTTACAGCTGAAGCTTCTGGGGTAGCAACTACAATCTACTTGATAGGATAGAGACGTCTACGTCTGTGAATATTTTTTATATACGAGTATGTCATCGGAACACAAAACGACGGCCCAGCTACAGTTTAAGAGCGTGCAAACACAATTCGGCGATTTTGATGTTTTTCAAATGCTTTACAGAGCTATAAATCCTTAAGTTTTTAAAGGAAAACTACTGTAACATATAAATAAACTCTATTTCTTGGGATTAACGGTAAATATTATTTTATTAGCAACACAGATTTCTTTTACTTAGCCAATTTGTTGAAGAGTTTTCACAAAAATGCGCGTCAGAGCCGTCTTTCACTTGAAAATTTTCCATTAAAATTTACCATAAACGATATAAACTTGTTATTATCTGATAGACAATATAGTCTACTGAGGAATAACGGTGTTACATGAATCAAATTATTGGTTTTTATTATTCAAATATCATTTTACATAATTTCAAAATTAAACCATTACTTTTTTTTCTCATTGATTTTAATGTAATTACAAATGAAACAATTTTATCTGGGGGCACGGCAGTGCCCCCACCAAGTCGAGCGCGAATCAAACACTGCCGTACCATCCTTTACTGGAACCATTTCGCCGCACTTTCAATCCCCTATTTGAGAACCTCTGGATAATGCCAGGACGCTGAAATTTTCGTCATCTATTGAGCTATAATCACACACTTAAAATCCGAAATTTCAAGTCTGTAGGTAATTTAGTTCCGAAGTTAAGCGAAAGCAAAGTTTCGCATTTTCGACACTCACTCATTCACTCACTCACTCACTCATGGTCATCAAAATAGAACTAGTACTTTCCATAGACTCAGAGAGCTGAAATTTGGTACAGAGTTAAGAGTTTAATGGTCACATAAGGGGAAAATTATAAAAACTGGGATAATCGAAGATCTGGAGTACTTGCTGACCTTGATTAGAAAACACCAAAACTATAAGAAATCGACCTACCGCCTTTACAAAAAACTTTAAACTTGGTTGAAGCAGTCATTTGATGTCAAAAATCGAAGGTCTGAAGTATGTGATGAAGAACCCTCCCTGGTCTCAGCTGTATTAGAACACCTCGTTCTACTAAAAAAATTACTGACATTGCAAAAATCCACCGTATTGGGACACGTCTTCTAATTTAATGAACGCGAATAGGCAATAAGAAAAACTATCGCTACTTTACAAGAATCAGAACCGGGAGAACTGAAGAAAGATTTTTAATAATTAAATAACTACTCCTAAAAAAGAAAATCAGTAAATAAATCAATATGCCCACGTTTCTACAAAAAGAAGTGAAATCCCATCAAAAACATTCTGTAAAAAAAACTAGCCAAGTCTCGATGGATCTCCTTGTTTATCTCTAAAAAGTAATGAAATCTAGAAAAAGTCGTGCCAAGTCTAAGGTTCCTTACTGCGATTTCTTTATTATTATAGTTAATGTTATGTGACTTGGCCGTTGAATACTCTTTATAAACCAGTTACCAATATCATTAAGAGCTATTATCTAGTTTAACAAACAAAGGTAGTTACAACAAAATGGACTTGTAAAGATACTATACATTGTCGGTTTAGGTAGTTAAAACAATATAAACAATCTTGACATGTCTTTTTATTGAAATACACAGTCTAAAAATGAAAATCGTTACACTATACCAGTGGTTCCTAACCTGGGGGTAATTACCCCCTTAGGGGTAAAATGGAAATTCTAGGGGGGTAACAGATGGCACTAAACAAATAATAGTACGTTTGAATATGTGTGATTTTAATTATTTTAAATTAGCTAGGGGTAAACTCAATTCCCATACTTGTTCACAGGGGTAGTGACATTGAAAAGGTTAGGAACCACTGCTCTATACAATTCAATCATGAAAGTAAATGATTTTTTCATACCAAAATTGTAAAATGTAAAGATTTCGATTTATAAAGTGTACGTTTAAATAAAAAGACACGTCAAGATTGTTTACATTGATTTAACTACCTAAACCGACAACGTATAAGGTGACTCACTAACGTGTAAAGAATGTTCAACGGCCAAGTCACACAACGTTAACTATAACAATAAAGAAATCGCACTAAGGAACCTTAGACTTGGCACGACTTTTTCTAGATTTCATTACTTTTTAGAGATAAACAAGGAGATCCATCGAGACTTGGCTAGTTTTTTTACAGAATGTTTTTGATGGGATTGTAAATTTACAGAATATGTTTAGTCTAACCATATTTTTTTCATGGCTAAATATGAGTTAATTTATTTTTCACGATTTTTTATACTTTGCTCCAAAACCACTAAGGTCAGGTGGGGGAAGAGAAACGCAGGGGTAAGAGGGCACTACAGACCATACTCACTCATAACTCGTACGAGTTATGGTCTGTGGTGCCTCTTACCCCTGCCCTGCCCCTGAATTTCTCTTCCCTCACCTGACCTTATATTACGTTCGTAAATAATGTTTGTGCCCTCTTAAGATAGATCGATAAATTAAGAGACATAACAATCTACTACATCACTTGTTGGTCGGATTGTGAGTTAAAATATGATGAAACTCGAAAGGTCAGACGGCGCTCACGCTTGGTGATAAGATTGCGATACTTATTTATAATTAATCGACTATCATCAAGTATATCTTTAGTTCGAGTATTATATTTATAATTATTTTAATATTATGCAAAATTATCGAAGAATCACGTGATGCTCTCATCATTGCCACGGTATGGTACTAAAATAGACAGTGATTCATCGAGCTTTTTATACATTTTTAATATAAATTAGCCTGCTTTTGTTTTCCTTACAGACTATAGCTAATTGTCTCCAAATATTAATTGGTACTTTATAATTAAACTAGCTGTGCCCGCTAATTCCCGTTCCCGTGGGAATTTCGGGAATTCCTTTCTTAGTGCTCCTCTACGGTACCTAAGCTACATCCCTTCCGAATTTCAAGTGCCTACATTTAACCGTTTAGGCTGTGCGTTGATATGTCAGTCAGTCAGTCAGTTTCTTCTTTTATATGTATAGTTAGATTATAATGTGATTGTGGAAAACTGGTCATTACTTAATTAGTCAGGAGTCTTAAGATGTCTTAGATTGATCATAGGCATGATCAAGAGTCAAGACGGAGAGACCACAGACTTACCTATATCGAAATAGATGCCTCAAGTGTAAAGTGTCGAGTCTGCGGCGCACAAAAAGCCTGCGTGGATTGTATGCATTGTGCGCCGGACTTTTTGCGCGTCGTGTGCGTTCCTGCATATAATTCCATAGGTTCTATTTTCACAGACTAAAAAGTCCGTCTCGCGGACAGTCTGTCGTCTGCGCAGGGCCATAATGCATGCAGGTTGCGTCAGTCAGAGTGCGAGTCAGCGGATCTAATCGTCTAAGTATAGATTGAATACAAAAACAACTGTTGTGCTCTCATTTTGATGCTAACCCGGTCAAGTTAGACATAAAAAATAAAAATAGAGATGAAATAAAGAAAATTCCGACAAAGCGAAATCTCCATAGAAACCTTAGTTTTACCATTATTACGACTTTGCTTTGAAGTACCGTTTTCGACAAAAAAAATTACATTGGAGCCCAAATAACTCCCTTAGCTCACATGGGATCAATGGGGACATTTGACACTTTATTATTTATGGTAAAACTAAGGTTTCTTTATTAAAATTTGGCTTGTTCGAAATTTTCTGTGTTTCAACTGTCTAAATTGACCGGGTTATACGTTAGCAAACGTTTTAATGTGATCAAAACACGCGTGAGTACGAAAAACTAAAAGTGTTTGTTCTAGAAAACTCGGTACTGACGCCATCTAGCAGGATAACTGGGAAACATTTACAAGGACTTGACCCCTCGCGCTTCAAAGCGCTAATATTTATTTT
This sequence comes from Adoxophyes honmai, assembly GCA_005406045.1. NCBI lineage: Eukaryota > Metazoa > Arthropoda > Insecta > Lepidoptera > Tortricidae > Adoxophyes > Adoxophyes honmai. The sequence goes on from BHDV01012966.1 coordinate 234,892, forward strand.
AAACAAATCTTATTGTGTTATTGTACAGATATTTTTGTTAATCATGTTCATTTGTATTTAATAAATATGTTGGTTCACATCGTACAAAAAACATGATAAATCAGCTTATGCTACGATGAAACTCTAAGCTACCCATAGAACAATTTTTCTCATCGAAAACATGAATGAACATTCCATTGTCAATTAGCAAAGGATATGTTAATTTTATACACAACTAGCTTTTTCCCGCGGCTCCGCTCGCGTTAATTTTGGGGTAGCACAGAAGAGATAGCCCATATACCAATTTATAGCTTTCTACATAGAAAATTGCGGTATTCTCCACAAAACTTCCACCTCTCACTTTGTGAAACGAGGAGTTTTGAAGAGACAAAAAGTAGCCTATGTCACTCTCCAT
>BHDV01012988.1:0-14156 GCA_005406045.1 Adoxophyes honmai
TGAGAACCTCCTCCTTTTTGAAGTCGGTTAAAAATCGGTTTATTACTTTATAAAACAGGTCATGAAGAAGAAAACAAAATATTTCAAATTTGGAACATGCGGTTGGAGGTGCGAGCCTGTGACGCTGATGTGAAATTGTTTGTCGAATTTGAGTTTGCCGCCATTTTAGCCGTTCTTTGTACTTTGTACAAATGCTTCTTAACATTTTTTAAATTACTATATGAATGTAGATAAAGTTATGTACTTTACATATTAGCAGGGAGCGAAACTTTAGTGCCGATGGCAGACGTTTGACGTCAAGCAAAGTACGGAGTTTTTTTTATCTAAATCTAGACTTGTAATCAAAAGAAATTAATTAGGATGAAGAAGGGTTGACCATCAACAATATTTGCACGTGGTGCGGTTATAGGCGTTATGACCAGTGCAACGATAATTTTCATAACTGGCTAGGAGTAACTATATTGGTCTGAATTTATGGGTGAAATGTGTATGCGTTTCATTTGGGTGCTTGAAGAAAATAGTATTTATTAAAATAACATTATCCAGTAAAAATGTTTACTCATATCAATTTTTTAATAATTAATTTGTTTTGTATAAATAAAAAACAGCATGTAAATTGACCAATTACCATTTTTACGTTACTTATTAAGAACCATGTAGATGCAATATTGTTTAAAAATCCTATACAGACTGCATCGTGATGACGTCACCGCCACCATAATTTATGTAATACCCTGAAAGTAGGAATTGAAATACTCATGATTTTTATGAAATTCGCCTTTTCAGGCGCGTTATACATATAAACTACACTCGTATATAATGCCTTTTATTATACCGCAATTATATAAATAGCTAATACAATTGAGGCAACTCGGAAGACAATTGAAAAATCACCAGATATCTATTAGTTTAAACTTTAATAAATAAACAATATTTTACTGGGTATTCATGTAATACGAAAGCAGTTCTAGTGTGTGTTATGATCTTATGATATTTATGATTCCATTCCGTGGTCGCCATACTTGAAATTCGCCATTCCGTGTTTGAAAGAAGGTAACGGAATAGAGTTTATTCAAAAGACTTATTTTTAGCAATCTGTTTCGATTCTGCTCAAATTGGATTCCGAGTAAGAAAAACTTTTTCTTTCGAAATAGAGAATAAAAAGGGAATACAAATTTTCAGAAAGTATCCCAATTTCGCTTGTTATTCGAAAGAACCCTGTCGTGGGAGCCTTTGACGTTCCTTATCAAGATATTTCTCGCTAGTTGCGCCAGATGTTAACTGCAACGGGGCTCCACTGAATGTATTAAGATTTCGAAACCTATGAAATTTAAGAATATGTTCGAAGACTATATTCAGTGCCTTTCTTATGCAGACAAAATCACTCTGAGATTGAGAAGCGGCGGCGGGACAAAATGAACAAGTACATCACAGAACTCAGCACCATCATCCCGATGTGCGGGGCGATGTCGCGGAAGCTCGACAAACTCACGGTCAGCTCTGACACAATTATTAACCACAGTACTCATGCACCTCAATTAATGCCTAATTTGACCAATAGCTGCACTTAAAAATGAAACCAGGCCCCTGTTTAACAAGCATTTGGAACAAGCTAGACTTGAAGTTGGTTATGTAAAGACTTCTCATTTTATGTACAAATGTAGTTACAAATGTTCGTTAAACCGTGTCATGGTCACACCTTCCAAAAGCCTAATGGGGGTGCGTGATTAAACGATTAAGTGATATTATATTATACAAGGTGACAAGGATTAGCCAAACTGCGTACTGACTTTATAGGTCACACTGAACAAGTTTTGTCATGAAACCAATACCGAAATAGCGAAAAAAAAATCTGTCGCTTACAAATCATTGATAGCACTTCAGCCGTTATACAGCAGACAAGTTTTTCGTCATTTCGCCATTGTTTTCATAGAAGTTTATCAGTATGACCCTTATAAAGTCGCTGCTGGTCAGTTGATCAATCCTTAAAATTTCATACATACATACATATTCTTACGCCAGTATTCTGTATTGTAATGTACTGTTGATGAAATCCATACGCCTGTGTTCCTTCGCCTTTTGCGACATCCATACGCAAACCTAAACTTGCTAAAAGTTGTCTCTAAGCGTAACTCCTGGATTTAATTTCTGTGTAGCGTTACATGTGTCCTGCCTAAGGGCCTGGCCATATGTCCACGACACGACGTCGTAGTCGTAAACCGACACGATTTTTGCCGTGAAAATCCACGACGCGCGTCGTGAAAATTTCCGGCCGCTGCACCCGGCACCGACGTCGTGTCGGAGCGCGACACGATTTTTGTCGTGAAAATCCACGACGCGCGTCGTGGAAATTTTCCGACCACTGCACCGGACATCGTAGGTAGTAATGCCGGTGCGGTGCAGTGTTGCCAACTTAGAGGATTTTCCACTAGATCTGGTGGTTTAGACATGTGTTTTAGCGGGAAAATATTAGTTCTAGTGGTTAGTGAATTTTTTAGTGGAATAAATTCTTCCAGTTAGTGGTAAGTTAAGAATTTATTCAACCAACTCAACTTATAAAATGCTGAAATAACCCAACTCATTTAGTGCAGGCTTAGCGTGAGTAGGTACACATCGTACAACGCATTGTTCTCAACTCAATGTATTTAGAATTGGTTTGATTCAAATAAGAGATGCTCAGAAAGATCTCACGCCTGTATTCCCAAGAGGGGTAGGCAGAGCACATGAATTCAAAAATGCAGTGCCATGTTTAGCAATTTCAGCAGGGTAACCAGATGGTATTGCAGTGACAGGTTGGTAGCCCATCGCCTACAATACACTAACCCCTTTCCCAAAGTCGACTCTTACACACACACACACACACACACACACACACACACACACACATAAATTGCGCCTGTGTTCCCAAAAAATATTCTCGAATCACATTCCTTACACTATTTTTCTTACCTACACATTTGCAAGCTTCTGTGTTTGCAGCGATCTTAAGATTTCACGACGCGCGTCGTGGATTTTCACGACAAAAATCGTGTCGTGCTCCGACGTCGGTGCCCGGTGCAGCGGTCGGAAAATTTCACGACGCGCGTCGTGGATTTTCACGACAAAAATCGTGTCGCGCTCCGACACGACGTCGGTGCCCGGGTGCAGCGGTCGGAAAATTTCACGACGCGCGTCGTGGATTTTCACGGCAAAAATCGTGTCGGTTTACGACTACGACGTCGTGTCGTGGACATGTGGCCAGGCCCTAACCTCTTACTGGCAGCGTTCAATTATTATGTAACGCAAGTTTTGAAGATTTTCAAAAGTACCTAATTTTTCACAGATTTATGCGTGGTTTGACTAAAACTAAATATGGCGATGTATGAAAATGTCCACTTGCATAATTTCGAGCGTATATAATTTTGATAAAGTATAAAAATGTCCACATGTATATTAGACCAAATATAAAGATGTTACAAGGGCATGGATGGACCTATGTATAGAAAGTAGTTATTTTTATATTCCGACTAGATAAGACTTAGACATTTTGAAGTATCGGTTTTCTAATACTTGGACCAATTTATATATTAAAGGTAGACATTTTTATACATCGCCATATTTAGTTTTAGTCCAACCACGCATAAATCTGATGTTTATGTGATCGACAAAGACCTCGATAGGCCTCGATTCGACTACTCGAGTTGGTATGGTAGGTGCTGCGCATGGCCGTTCAGCACTTGCGGTCGGTGCGCAGCGCGCTGTCGGCAGGCCCGCTGGCCGCGGTGCCCCGCCCCGGCTTCCTCACGGAGCCCGAGCTGAACGAGCTGGTACTCCTCACGGCGCGAGACTGCTTCCTCCTCGTCGTAGGCTGCGACCGCGGCCGCCTGCTCTACGTCTCGGCCTCCGTCAAACATATGCTGCAGTACGACCAAGTAAGTTGTAAACTGACGACACACCTGGTGTCCTCAGTGCAGACTGTGTCACGCGAGCGTTTAGTTCAAGTGTTAACGCGTGCTTAATACCAGTCCTGTTTAAGCTATCTCATCACTCGGTGCGGTTATTTTGACGAATTGCAGCCGGTATCGCTTTCTGCAGGACACAAAATGTATTTGTCGTTTTGGTTTACTTAAGATTGTAGGTACAGTCGCGTGCAATAATATGTAAACGTTTCCTAATTTCCAAAAATATGTATCCACACAAGGTATCTTAATTAAGTGTACAAGTACACCGTTCAAAATGATGTAATCAGACAAATCTCCCAAAATAATGTGCACAATAATGTGTCAAAATTATGTATACAACTAACGGTCACAATATTTTATACACTATTGCTCCCATTTTCATCTATACGTTATAATTTCCAAAATAATGTCTACAAAGCAGTTTCAATAACATGTACTCAATCATGTTTGTGAAATATGCCAAAATAATGTATATACTTTGCTTAGTGCACGGTTTTCGCTCTAAATGCATTGTAGGCGCGAGGCGTAAGTAATTTCGACTACCCTCAAATAAACGGAGAAACAGAAATACAGGTCAAAATTATTTGTGTCATTGGTTTTTATATAAACAGTTATTCTTTCGAAATAATATTAGGATCTTTAGGTCAGGAGGTCTAACGGCCATATGCGTACTATGAAATTTAGACCCCGCTAATACAGAGTCATTTAGTCAAGCTCACTTTCCAGAGGAATGCAACTAGCATAGAGATTGTAGCTATCTTTTACTGACCTCTGATGTTAGTATTATACCAAATGTATGTACGGATGTCTGTAATTATTTTTTATCGCGATCAACTGCGGCTGTCTAATGTTTGTAACTAAATACAGGGTGTCTCAAAAATTGTGTCAAATGAAAGTCCAGAGGTAGACACCTTAGGGGAATCCGAATCACCCCCATGCATGTTCCGCGATTCTTTGTGTTACAATTTTTATTCGATTTTTTTGTGACCTTTACATGCCTTTACATACCTTTATCGTATCAAAAAGATAATGAAAGGTTAAATAATGGGCCACTTATGAGTCATACAAAAAAAAACACAAAATATTATTTTATTTCTTGTAGTAAGATCTCAAGTGAGAAGAAGAGAGCACGCTATGATATGACATGGGGCGCCGTCGTTTCGAAAAGTCATGTTCATTATATATATATGTTAATAAGTATACGTCTTCTAATAAGCTATTGAGATTTTCTCGTAAATATTCCAAGTAGGAATTTCTATCAATCAGTCAGTCAGGTAGTTAAAACGGACCAATCAGCTTTCCTTTTAAGATGCCTGACCACAAGTTCAAGCTTAAATTGTTCTTGAAAAAATGAAATCACGTGTCAGGTGATTTTGAATGCTCCAAGAATGGCAATTGTAATTGTTGAAAATACTACATTATTTAAAATGAGACTAATCAGTCCACAAGATCTTATTGAAAAAAAATTAGGTGATCTCCATAAAGCAGTTTTTTTAGACTTTATCGTTTTAGAACAAATTTTACGTATGCTGCGTAGAGAATTCAATGAAATTTGCCGGGTCAATAGTTGATGAACTGGGATTTTTTTTATCATAAGTTGGGAGAAATTGTCTTAAGTAACTTTTTAAATCGTCTTCCAACATTGAAATAATGTAACCAACAAAAATTTCATTTTGGATACAACCCTTGTTTTCTGACTGTATTTCACACCGACAGATTTTGAAGTCAATTAGACCAACCGATGAAGAGTTCCCACCATAGGAGATAGTTCGGCCACCAGAAGTCCACTACCAGAATATTGTATTGTCATGCAAGGAATGTAGGTATACCAAGTTTCAGCTCAATCGGTCTATTGAAAGTGGTTCAAATCTTTCTTGCAAGGTTTTTAAACATACAAACATACATATATACGTACAAAAGTAAAGTTAAAAAAAGCTTGTAAAAATAACTTAAGAATTCAACAGTCTTTATGGCCTATTGTGTCAGATCAGCCCACAATTGATTTTGTGTCTACAAGGCACACTGTTCGCCAATATAGAAAAAAAACAAGCATTTATCTCACAATTCATGCATCTGTGACCAATAATGTCTTCTAGGTCAAGGTGTCACAAAAATATGTAAAAATAATTGTAACTTGCATACTATCAAAAATCGCGGAACATACATGGGGGTAATTCGGATATCCCTATGAGTGGCCTATCTCTAGACATTCGCTTGACACTATTTTTGGGGACACCTGTAGGTATATTGAACAGTCGAATTTACATATTCTGAATCGCAAAACTCCAAATTTCATTATTCCTAAAGAATAAAATTTGGATTATCAAAAATTACAAAATTTCTTAAACTGAATTTATTTTCCGATTTTATTAAACTCCGAATAATAAAAAACTCGAAGTGTCTTTGGCCCGAAAAACAAACCATCCAGAAATAATAATAAATACGCCAAGTTGCAAAATAAACAAATTGACGGCGTCGCTAGAACCCAAACGTCAAGCAAGGTGTATACATTATTTTGCCAAATTTCACAAACGAGATTGTGTACATGTTATTGACACTGCTTTGTAGACATTATTTTGGAAATTATAACGTATAGATGAAAATGGGAGCAATAGTGTATAAAATATTGTGACCGTTAGTTGTATACATAATTTTGTCACATTATTGTGCACATAATTTTGGGGGATTTGTTTGATTACATCATTTTGAACGGTGTACTTGTACACTTAATTAAGATACCTTATGTGGATACATATTTTTGGAAATTAGGAAACGTTTACATATTATTGCACGCGACTGTACATACATAATATTGTAACACGAAAACTATTTAAGATATCGCCAATGATATAAATGTTATAGACGCACTATGTTGATGCGATATAGATTAATGGCAATGCAAGTCGTTTATTATCAAAAAGGTCAGATGTTAATATAAATGCTTGTTTAATGTCAGCAATATGCAAAAATAAAATAACTGTATCGATAGCTGTAAACGTCAATAAACATAACGTTCAATCGTTTTTGATACTTAATTATTTGACATCATTAAGAAGACCACTCGATGTGGACGGACAGAGATTAAATTATAGATACTTCGTAAGTAGTTCGTACAGCATTCAGACAGAACCTGACGACAATTATTTCACATCGGTTTTTGAAAAGAGACAGTTGTGGTTACATGAGCTCTACGAAGCCGAAGCGAGCCAAAGTGGATACTATGCAGTTTATGCAAGTGAGTGCCTAGGCACCCGTGTTCAGCTCATATTTATGAATGATGGTGAACGCCCATCTTAAGAGATCTTGAGAGATCTCCCATAGATGAATAACGCATCCAATTATGTATTTCGCTGTTGCATTAAGATCCCATAAAAAGTAAACCACTGAAATATTTTCCAGGAATTGTTTTGCCATAGAAGTAGTAAGTACTAGAATCGTGTAGCGTAATCTAATTTGCTGACTAAGAAATAAAATAATCTCAGCAGCATACGGGGGACTTTAAGCAGATTATTGTTACGCCATTCGATTAATGTCTTTCAAATGGAATTAGACGATTTATATAGCTGTATAATTGCTGTAAACTGTTAAATCTTATATCACGACTTGATTGCGTCGGATATGAGCATACGACCAAATTCACTTATTCTCGTTATGGTTATAATTTGCCGGTTTTTATCTACCACACTGACTCTTGTATTTCTATTTCATTCCGTTGTGAAAATATTTAAATGCGTAGGTACGGTCTGTTTTGAGGACTTTTACATAGAATTGTAAATTTGAATTCTGCTCTCATGAAACATTAATAAATAATCATCCGACCTACTAAATATAACAGTCAAAGTAGGGCGATTTTTCTTTTGTGCCTTAGGTATTGTTGCTAAGTAACATTGTGTGACATAAATATTTGCATAATTTATTTTTCTTGTCAGACGGAACTACTTGGCCAAAGTTTGTTCGACATCTTGCACCCAAAAGACGTGGCAAAAGTAAAGGAACAGCTGTCGTCATCAGATCTCAGCCCTCGCGAGCGACTAATCGACGCCAAGAGTAAGTATTTTAGTTACTTAGGGGGCGTCCAAAAATTACGTGAGGTTTTTTTTGTATTTTCTTTTCAAACAAGAAAAAAAATTGCCTGATATTTGCCGAGAACAACTTAAGATTAGATGAGATTTGACTGGACCCCTCAAACGCCTCACGAATTTATGGACGCCCCCTTAGGTGTTCAGGCGAGAGGTGACATAATAATAAGAACATAAATGCGATGGCATTACCGGTTTGCCACTAAAGACTAAATCGCATCCGGGTGGCAGTTAGAAGTTGACCATTCTAGAATCTTAGAGAGAGAGAAGGATTGCCGTTATTGGTTTTACTTATTTTGTACTCGGTTTTTTTTGTAACAAATTGTTATACCTGTATGAATTTTTATAAATTACTTTTGTTCCAAGTTTCTTGCGGCGCATTCCCGCCAAGAGGCAATGATGGTCTTTCCTAAACGCTGGTAGACTCGAAATTAATGTGTAAAAGGACTCTTAGGAGACTATTTGCATAAATAAAATTAAACAAAAATTGAATTTCCTGTGTGGTGACGGGCTGTCGGGATAGAATAACATATCTCCATTTCTTCCGTGGATGTCGTAAGAGGCGACTAATGAAATAGGTTTATGTATGCTTTAGGCCACAGGATACTAACCTGTCACTTATACTATCTCTTTTATCTGTTTTCAAACCTAAAAATATGCTAGAAGTGGCTGCAAGCGGGATATAGTCATAATTATGGTTTGGCTATGTCACGTTCCATGTGTTTTGCCTATCACATTTGGGAACATAATGTATTATTGTATGTATGAATTTAGGCCGTTCGTAATAGTACTCTGTGACTGGGTCTGCGTAGCGATGCTGCCAGTGAAGGCGGACTTGGTGTCGGGCGTGACGCGGCTGTGCCCGGGCGCGCGGCGCTCCTTCTTCTGCCGCATCAAGATCCGCCACGCGCCCGAGCCGCAGCCCGCGCCCGTCAAGCAGGAGAACAACAAGATACGCAAGAAGAGCAACGGGAAGAAGTATTGCGTCGTGCAGTGCACTGGTATGTCGCCTTTTGAAGGATCTTGTCATTGTGGCTGTTTATTTTGTGAACTGTATTATTTTTATTAGCTTAAGCACAACTTAACGACCCATTCTGTCAAAACTCTAAAGTTTACAAGTAAACCTGATCGTTGTTTGTTATATTAGGTAAAGTACTAAAAATACACGATCTGAATGTTGAGACAATAAGAGCGAGTAGGTTTATGTTTAGTTTTGGCTTTTCGATCGAGTCGATTTCTTTGTTACTGGACAGTACAACATATTTAATTGGTAAAATCCAAAACACGCGTTGCTGCTTGTGCCGAGGTACGACAAACAATAGTAGCTAATTTCGCTAAATGTTACACGCTGCTCCATTCATTGAAAGTACAATGAACTTCAATGGTAGTGCGCAATATTTAACATTAAACTACCGTGAGACTCACTCATCTTATAAAACATCGTGAGCTGTGTCATGTGAAGCGTGTTTTGGAAAGCAATGGGTACAACTGGAGGCAATGCAACCGTGTTGTGAACGTTTCGACTCGTCAACGGCCAGAGGTGGCTGAGAGGTTGCCGGTATACTTGCCGTATATAAAAGGGGTAACGGATAAAATCGGGCACTTGTTACGCCGAAGATATAGCATCAAGTCGATTTTCCGTCCTCATATACAGTTGAGACAGTGGATACGTTCACCTAAGGATAAGGAGCCCCTGAGTGGTCCCGGGGTATACATGATTCCCTGTTCTTGTGGCAAGAATTATATCGGAGAGACTGGACGCAATGTTTCCACAAGGTTATCGGAGCACATACGCAGTATGAAGAAGCAAGATGATAAGGGGTCTGCCGTTGCCGAACACTCAATGAACTCTGACTCTACGCACTATATCCGATTTGACAAGGTTTCCGTATTAGCGAGGGAAAAATTTTACATTCCACGGAAAGTACGTGAAGCTATCGAAATTAGTCGACGTCCAAATTTTAATCGTGATAGTGGTTGGTCGGTGCCTCCGAGTTGGAAGACGGTTTTGAATCTTCGTACTGCGTCAACAGCGAGTGTGGAGGTGCCTTTACAAAGTGATGTGGTTAGTGTTGTGTGCTACCCTATTTTTGACAATAATATAAATGACGATAATAACGAGGGTAGTCGTGAGCCAGTGTTAGTTTCGTCGAGCACGAGCAGTCGCGCGCAGAGAGCCGAGGCGCGCAGTTCGCGTTTGGCAGCAGCAGCTGCCGCGGCTCCTAGATGAAGGGCTACGAATTAGTCCGAAACATGTCGAGCTAAACTCGATTTATTACGTGAGTTATCCGTGTTTTATAAGATGTAGTGCGCAATCTTAATGTTTTGGTTGGTTGTATTGAAATTTAATACAAAACTTAGCCTTGTTTGTATGGATTAGCGGCCCTTTCATCAAATGTTTAGGTATACTATATCTTAATACCTACTAGACTTTATGAAAGTTTTATTTCCTGTAAACTTGAGCTTTTTCCCACGTTGGATCATGTCAAGTACCTAAGCTTTTAGTAGGTACAATAATAAAGTAATAAGTAAATACGTAATAATAATAACGACATGACTCACATTTTGTATAATTTCGATAAATGTATGAATAAAATTTTATATTTATTTCTAGCGTTTTAGAAAAGGTGACCAAAGGTGTCTCTACTTTTTACGAGAGCCCACGACCAAAATTTTTGTCTCATAGCAATACGGCTAAAATCGCATCAAATCGATAGATACGATTACCCTGAACTCGAAAATACCAATATCAAACATTTTCCGCTTAGCGTTTGATCTGACCGAATTTTCAAAATTGTCAAAGAATTTTACCGAACTGCATCATAGCAATATGTCTGATTTGCAGACTGTAGTTGAATGATAGTTCTGAGATACCGGAAACATATTTTTCAGACGTTAGTGGTGTAAAAATGAGACAAAAAAAAATGTCTCATAGCAATACGTCTGAACATCTTTTTTATTATACCTTATCGGTTTAGGTAGTTAAAACAATATAAACAATCTTGACATGTCTTTTTATTGAAATACACAGTTTAAAAATGAAAATCGTTACACTATACAATTCAATTATGAAAGTAAATGATTTTTTCATACCTAAATTGTAAAATGTAAAGTTTTCGATTTATAAAGTGTATGTTTAAATAAAAAGACACGTCAAGATTGTTTACATTGTTTTAACTACCTAAACCGATAAGGTATAGTAAATTTTGGTTATTTGGTGCGAACAAAACAATTCTCAGACGGAAATGTGAACGCATTAAATTTTGGGACCGTTTTGAAAATGTTAACAAATTTTACCGATCGGTATCATAGCAATATGTCTGAAAATTGTTGGACATGATAAAATAAGTTGTCCACATGTGCAAAAACATTATATCAGACAAATTAAGTGTAGCACCTTCTCTATCAGACAACTTTTTGATACCTACTCAGATATCATTTAAAAATCGTATTGAGGCATCTTGAATTCTCTGTTACAAACCAATGAATACGTTGCGACCCTGAATTTATTAGATGATAATTAACAAAGATTAATTAAATAGTGATTGATTTGATAGTTTTGGTTTTATTTAAAGCACACTTGAGTAACTTTAACAAAAGAAAGAAGTAATGACATCTGTCATCTGTCAAAGTGCATATAATAGACAAGGGAGATTCTTGAATATCTATGAAGGCTGTAAATTAAAAAAAACATTTAACAGAGGCGTCGGCCAGGCAACTCCGAAACGTTATTTTCGTTTTTGGGAGTATATGCTACACTTAAAGTGTCTGAAAACAGGTTTTTGGTAATCCTGGCAGCAATACGAAAAGTTATTTTTTTTATCCGTATTGCTATGATACAGGTCAGCTAAATTTGTTGACATTTTCAAAAATGCGCTCAGGCTATATGCTACGCGCAAAATCTCTGAACACAAACTTTTTCGTAATACAATTATAAAATAATCTATGTACATTTTCACTATCAGACGTATTGCTATAATACCGACTGCCTTTTTTTTGACACAGTAGAAATGGCCTCCCACGCAGTTGCTACACTTTCGATCGTCACTACACACCTAGTCGGGTTCAGAATCATACAATCTGACGATTTTATAGGGGAGACATGGTTTTGGTCTTGGGCTCTCGTTCTATTATTTTTTGCTAACTTGACTCGATACCAGATTGTGGTTAGTTTTTCGACGCTTTGTATAATTAAATCCGTTGTCGTTTTTCATGACTTTTTGGTGGTAAAGCGACGCGTGATCTTACCCCCATTGCTCCAAAAGCTTTCAAGTCAGATGCCGTAGAGTGTAGCGTGGGCGCAGGTTACCTGAAGCTGTGGCCGACGGAGGAGGCGGGCGAGGGCGGCGAGGAGGGCGACGACAGCCTGTCGTGCCTGGTGGCGCTGGCGCGCGCGCTGCCCGACCTCGCGCCCGCGCCGCCCGCCGCGCCGCCGCCGCGCACGCGCCACACGCAGTTCGTCTCGAGGCACACCTTCGACGGGAAATACGTGTTCGTCGATCAGAGGTACTCAAATCATTAAAGTTTATTTAAAAAAAAAACTCTGAACGCCTAGTGTCGGATCCGTACCAATCCTGTAGAACAGTCATACTCAACGTTCGGGCCGCGGGCCGCATGTGGCCCACCGGGCCTTTATCAGTGTTCTCGCAGTTAAATATATTTGTAAAGTATTTTAATTTCAGGCCTATTTGTGACGTGTCGGCGAAATAGTGCAAAACGTTATTTTTTCCCCTAAATTGTTTTTGCTTGCGGCCCGCGACATCATGACTGAAACGTGTTTCCTACTTTAAATATCTAAAAATCTAAATATATCAATAGCTTAACGTCATCTAATCTAAGCGGTGAAACTCATAAAAAATACAATTGAATTCGACACGTTATTCACGTAATATGTTAAATGGGTGCTCGCGCTCAAGCGTACCTACTCGACCCCTTAAAACGCATAACTACGCAAAATTCGGGTCTCCATACCGTCTGCGGTGACTCTAATACTTGTCCCCTTTATCATCAACGGCCAATAACTCGTTCCAGGGTGACGTTGGCGCTAGGATTCCTCCCGCAAGAGCTGCTGGGCACGAGCCTGTACGAGCACGTGGACCCGCCGGAGCTGGGCGCCGTGGCGCGCGCCCACAAGGCGGCGCTGCTCGACCGGCACGCGGTCTGCACGCCGCCGTACGCCTTCCGCCGCAAGGACGGCTCGCTGGCCCTCATGCAGACACATTTCAAACCTTTCAAGTAACCTGTCCTAAAATGTACCCAATTAAGAGTCACGAATCCAGCCAATAGTTGATTGACTGATTTAGTAATAAACAAACGCTGCCAATGGTGTTTCGCTACCGTGACACAGCGCGCAGCGTCGAACGCAACACCAAGGACTCTAAATTAGCTGTCTTGATCAAAAGTATGTTCAACTTACATGAGAGAGTCACACCGCAGTAAAATAGATACACACATAAATACATAAACGTCACGCCTTATTCCCTGCACGGTGGGCAGAGGCATCAAAGTGCCATTCGCTCCTATTCTGACATACTTCACCCGCATCACTCACATTCATCACTCTCGTCATACACGCTCGGCGGTTTCGGGTACGGGTCTATATCGGGTGGCATGGCATAGAATTACTAGTCCTAACGTTGTGTCGCATAACGTCTTTTGTCCTAATATCGAATGACTTACACTTCCGAAATTGTTGCTCCTATTATCGTTTGTCCTAAACATAATTTGTCCTAACGTTTGATGTGGCTAAAATTCATCTGTCGGATGATTGTTATATTCTTAATATTTAATGAGTTATGATTGTTTTGGCTACATGTAATTAAGCATAATTATTATCAACCTTTGTGCTTCTGACGTACGCTCGCTCGTTATAGCGCTTCGCCGGCCGCTACCGCAGCGCGCTCGCTACGCTCGCTCGGCTCGCGTGCCGTAGGGTCACAGTTCTACCTAACACTCCTCGCTTCGCTCGTCGTCGTACCTAACCTGACCGAAATCTGACCTGCTTAAAGGTAGAATATGTATTGTAACGATTCCGACTCCACGCGTACCATAGTTTAGTTTAGGTGCTGTTATTGTAACTAATTTTATAACAGGCAAAATAATTCTTAGGACGACTCATGTTGGGGGGGCGTCATCG
>BHDV01012988.1:19767-48773 GCA_005406045.1 Adoxophyes honmai
TAGGCAAATATTTACAAAACTTCCAGCTGGGTATCTCGAAATTCCGAGGTTCTTACCTTAATTAACCTTACTTTATTAGGCTATGAGAGGATTTCGAAGTCTGTCGGCTAGATTCTAGCTATTTACGATTTAGAACCATGTATTTTCTACAGACGGATAAACAGGTGTACAAACGGTAAACTTTTAAAAATCTTGAACTAATTTCTTGTTTTTAAGTATTGTGTTGTGTTGAATGAGTGAGTCTCACGGTAGTTTAATGTTCAATAATGTTCAACTAATTTCTTGTTTAATTCGTATTTTAAAGATTTGGTGGCAAAAACTTTTTGTACATTTTCACAATTTTAATTTCGTACAAAGGAGCATTTTGCATTTGTACCAATATGTACCTACCGTCACCGCCTACTCGTTTTTAACCCACTGAGTAACATTACAATCCATTAAAAAAGTTAATAAAATAACCAACAGCGACAATACTTAACGGTTAATTTCGATTTATCCGTCCTGGAATTACATCTTCAACTTCAATAATATTTTTTATCAGTCAAATGGGATAGAAGTAAATCAGTGGTCTGCTTTAATTAAAATATAGTACTGTCATTAGTTTCGAAGCTGTGTTCTTATTATTGACACGGAGTGGTGTCCGCAGGCGTCGCTGATAGACAACATCATAGGAGTGGATTTGGGATACAGCCAAGTGCGAAACAACGTGTCGCTGAGCGCGGCGGGTGACGCCAGCCCCACGGGCGTGCTGGAGCCGCTGGAGGGCGGCTCGCCGCTGCCGGGGTCCCCGCCGCTGCCCATACTCGGGCTGGACGGGAACAGCGAGGCCGCCATGGCAGTCATCATGAGCTTGCTCGAGGCCGACGTCGGCTTCAGCAGTCCCATCAAAATCAACGGCATGCCGTGATCGCCGCTGCCCTAAACGTCGCCCCATTCCTAAGAGCAGCCATTAATTACGTCCTGCTAGCAACGGAAAAATAGAACAGGTTAAGAATTCGAACATTTTTCGGTGAACACGGTTTCTAAACTAGGTAATTTATATGTATACCATCTTTCAAAAGAAATTGATAATCATGGAACGAAGAGTACCTACATTGGTGCAGAGGCTGAAAAATGAACCAACTAAAACGTTTTCAGCTGAGACATTGCGTAGTGATTATCACGACTACTGCGAGGATATTAAAATAAAACATTCGGCAAATAACATACAATTTTTTGTTTCGTGTTTTATTTATTTTTTGCATTTTTAGAAGCGTTTGCTTCAAACAAACAAACTAACAAACACAATCAACTAGAAAAATAAATAACGCCTTAATCGTGAACTACACAATTTTGACGTTGTTTTTTTATATTTTTAACGATTAGTCACTCTGTATGTATAATCCGGACAATCTAGACAATTCAAATACAGAAAATTCCGACAAAGCCAAATCTCTGTAGAAACATTGGTCGTACCATAAAGAATAAAGTGTCAAAAGTCCCTATTTATACTATGTGAGCTAAGGGAGTTATACGGGTAGGTACCAATGTCAAAATTTTAGGTTTTTTTGATTTTTCTCGAAAACGGTAAGTTTTATCATAAAGTACCTCATAGCTAAGTTGTAGATCTCAAAATATTTTATAAAACGGTCCTTACTAGTTTTTCTCTAAAACCCACCGTTTGTCAGATATTGCGCTCATAAGAATCACTTACTACATGTCAATCTACATCACGTATTAATACTGTGCGAAGTAGTGTACCTATTCGGCGCATTCGAAGACTATTGATATTGGGTATGAGGTTAAACTGTCGTACTATAATCCGCGTGGAATAGTGACTAATTTCCCCCCGTTTTTTCCACATGTTCCAATATTTCTTCGCTCCTATTAGTCGCAGCGTGATGTTATATAGCCTAAAGCCTTCCTGAATAAATGGTCTATCCAACACAAAAATCAATTTGAACCAGTAGTTCCGGAGATTAGCGCGTTCAAACAAACAAACAAACAAACAAACTCTTCAGCTTTATAATATTAGTATAGATTTCTATCCAGTATAGAACGTCAGTTAAACCCCATAAGCCATAACCAATATCAACAATGTTCATACCTACTATTAAATTAGTATTTTTCTTGAAAATAATGTCATAAATGTTAGTGGAATAGGCCTGCCGGGGAAACCACGTAAAGAAAAACGCGCCGAGTGCGCTACCTCGTACAGTAGGTATGTGATGTTGACCGTGATTTTTAGAAGCGCAATATCAAGGAAATGTTGGGTCTTAGAGGAAAGATCATAAGGGCCATTTTATAGAATATTTTGAGATCTACAACTTGGCTCTGAGGTACTTTTTGATAAAACTTACCGTTTTCGAGAAAAATCCAAAAAACCTAAAATTTTGACATTGGAACCCTTAGCTCACATGGGATAAATGGGGACTTTTGACATTTTATTCTTTAAGGTTAAACTAAGGTAGGTATCTACGGAGATTTGGCTTTGTCGGAATTTTCTGTATATGATCACTATTTTTATGTCTAACTTGACCGGGTTAGTAACCTTATTTTATATTTGAAGGAAAAACTGTGCCAGTATAGTAACTATTTATGTATTTTAATGTTTTTGATGACGGTAAATTGGTTGAAAGAATACCACTGTGACTGGACAATTTAGGGGTGTAAGATAAGTACATTTGGTCCAGTGCCACTGAGTGGCTCTCGGCAACCAACGAAATGTCACAAAAACATTGTGTTATAGTGGTAGATCAAGTGTAAACTTTCTGACCTGTATTTATGCGATTGATTCCTTTTTCGGCACATTCCTTTTTGGACATATTCCGTTTTCGCCATATTCTTGTTTCGGCACATTTTTGTAAATAAGTTATACATACTATGAAATACTAGTCTTTTGTCTTCTATTTTTATGATTAAAATATAATATTTTACTAATAAATATTATTTTATTTTATTACGCTAGCAAAGACAAGTATTTCGTAGTATAACTAATTTACAAAAACGTGCCGAAACAAGAATATGGCGAAAACGGAATATGTCCAAAAAGGAATGTGCCGAAAAAGGAATCAATCATTTATGCCACTTATTGCCACATTTCCGAGCAGTTTCGTGAGCGAATTAAATTTAACACTTACCGAATAGAGGTAATTAATTTTTGTTGTAGTAGTCGTTAAATATAATGAGTTTAATATGATCAAGTAAAATATATAAATTCAATTTAGATGATTGCCAAGTTCTATTGAAAGATACTTTATGGTGGCGTACCATTGTTATAAAGGGTTACTGCATAATCCGTAGTACATGATGCGCGTATCCTGTATCAACCTATGAAAAATAAAGGCGAAAAAGTTGTAATAGTCCAATTTTAGTTAAGGAGCAATTGTAGTACCCGGCCATAAAGAATGACTTCATCGGTGTAGGCTTCGTAGTTGTCGCGCTCTAACTTACGCGATGCCATTGTCTCTTTCCAAAGACCGAAATGCCCGATCTTTATGGTTGGGTAGATTAGATGAATATAAAAAGAATATTAATTACATGTATTAAATACGTGAATTGAATACGCCATTCCGAAAATAGTTTATACGTGCAATTCCCGGATCGCAGGGTCTTATCTTTAAACTAATCTATACTCTATCTATAGAAATTGGTTAATGTGTAATTGGAATTATTTATAAACAGACTCATTGTTGGTTTTATATACAAATAACATGCTATAAAATTAAGAAAGGTACGGTCAAGGACTTTAATTCATAAGCCACCATAGAACCTTTTCAAAGAAAATAACATTACGATTTCCCTGGATAGTTTATGGGATGTCACTATGACATTTACTGTGAATTGGTTCCATGGTGGCTCATCAATTAATTAAAGTCCTTGATTGTACGTCGTTGTGTAGAATAGTTTTATTATTTTGGAGTCGTAATATCAAGATGGTTCAAACCTTATCTAAAAGTACCTAAACAGTAAACAAGTAGTGTACCTTTATAGTTTTACGATCTTTCTATTTCATTTGCATGTCTAGCCAGAGGCAAGTAAATACGAAGCCTGACAATCTCTGTACTACTTAGCCGGTTTTCCTCCAAAACATGAGCTTTACTAGATGGCGATTTATAAACGGGGTCTAAGTTTCATTGTAAACGTATGAGGTATGTTTTTATGGACATTGTCAGTTTATGTTTACTATAGACAGACCGCGTAACTGAGCCCTCGCTCGCTCGTCACAGGCGCGCGGGCGCGGGGGCATGACGAGAAAGGGGGGAGGGAGGTGTCGCCAGCGGATGTGAATAACGTGATACACAACTGCCAAAATATGCACTAGCTTAACAGCTCTTAAGATATGTGACGACATGATTGTAAACCTCGACCGAATTTAGTAAGGTATCTACTGGCACATTATACATCAGTAGGAAATAGTAGAACAAAAAGAACATCGAGTAATATACGTTTCTAGGTTTATTAATTTTATTATAAATCAATCCATAATATTGTCCAAGGTTATCGCGATAATTGATCATTAAATAAACCTAAAATTATAAGTCTGAAAACACTTCGACTCAACTTGAGTACTAAATCTTATTGTTTTCCTTTAATAAAGTGTCCGGTAGCTGTTAGCACTTGTGATCGCTAGCCGCGTCGTGATCGAAATGAGATGTGATTAGAATTAGAAAACGCCTGCCGCCCCTCCCTCAGCCTCCTTCCTCGTCATGCCTCCGCACCCCGGTACCGCGCGGATGAGGACTCAGTTTCGCGGTCTGTCTACAGTTTGGTCTAGCTTCATGTAAAATTAATAGTATCTTTAGTTAAATATTTTTTTTAGTTAAAGTAAAGTTATCGGGCGTTGTTGTTCAATGTTGTACATATAAAAATGAAGGTCATGACATGACCATGATCATGAAATAAATAAATATTTTTTAATGTTTACTATTGTAATTGTGGCCAAATAGATAAATAACGAAAATGTTCGTGTTCTACATTATTATGCCACTCGAGTGTAAAGCAAAATAATGGGAACTATTGCAATTAGTAATTAGTAAAATGTTAATGAAAAATAGGTAGGTACTTATGTCAAACGAAGATACATCCAACTGATCGCTGCGCACAGACCACAGATATAAAAAATAGTGTACAGTCGGAAACAGAATCAACTATACATTTCCACATTTTCTCCAGAAACGCATCGATGTAATTTCTAAAATATGAAATCCGACTGATTAATTTTTTAAACAATGATAAACAATAAGTATATCGCTTCATAAGTTTTATTAGCTGACTCGGCAAACGGTATTTTGCCATATAAATTATTTCTAGGGAATTTCGGTAGTAGCTTATCCTCAGACGTGGTGAATATGCATATAAAATTTCATAAAAATCGGTCAAGCCGTTTCGGGAGAGTATGCACGTATGGAAACAAACATTGTGACAATAATTTTATGTTATTCTACGTATTTCTTACTAAGTGTAAAAGAGCAGTATAGTCAGTTGGATGCATACAAAGAAGATTATGCAAAGGTTGTTTGGTATTACCACGAACCGCCAATTAATGTGGTAGTGCCCAAAATGTGTCCAGATCGATATAGAGTACCTGAACTTCAGGTGTTGGTAGTACTAACAATTTACCAAGGAATATTACTTTATGTACACACTCACGTTAAAATTCCTCTTAAATGCGTTCAATAACCATATATAATGACTGCTATACCTAGTATGTTGCTGTGAAAACGTTCTCGTATAAAAAAAAAGGTTTACTTCGGGCGCTTTACCCCAGTTTTAACTGAAGATGACACAGTTTAGTTAGTGACTCAGCGCTATTAATAGAAGCCAAAGCAAGACGACCGACAACCACCTGAACCACCCAGTAGTGCAGTCATTGAAGCGAAAAATATGGTCTTACCTCCGAATTTTTTTACTGTGAACCGAATTGCATACAATTTTGGAATTA
Source organism: Adoxophyes honmai (assembly GCA_005406045.1). NCBI lineage: Eukaryota > Metazoa > Arthropoda > Insecta > Lepidoptera > Tortricidae > Adoxophyes > Adoxophyes honmai. The sequence goes on from BHDV01012988.1 coordinate 25,691, forward strand.
GGCTCATCTTACCCTTAACTTCAAAAGTGAAAATGATCTGAACTCCGCCTATTATTTTTAAGGGGTGTAAACAACCCCTTAATGGAAAAATTGACATTGAGCCATTTTATCGCTAGAAAACATGTCTAATAGTAAGTGGTGAAATTGTAAAGTATTTTCTAACATAATTACTTCATATTAAAATCATTTTCAACCCCTTGAAAATCTTACAACCCTTGCAAACAACCCCTAAATTGAAAAAATTACAAAAAATACTTTGGTATGACATAAAAAGATGTAAGTATAGAGTAAGTAATATTTTATATTCTCTATAATAATTATCAAATTTTTAACCCCCTTTCAACCCTTGAAAACTACCCCTTGATAAAAAATTGTTAAAAAATTTTTTTTTTGATAAAATGAAAAGGATTTAAATATTATTCCACACTCTCGAAAATGATTATCATATTCTTAAGCTTTTCTACCCTTAAAACTACCCCTAAATTAAAACAGTAAATTTAATGATTTTTTATAAAACGGGATTTCCCGTGGGAATTTCGCAATATCCCGTTGCAACTAAGCTTAAAGTTTTTTAAGGTACCTGCATGCCAAATTTCAAGCGTCTAACTTAAGCGGTTTAGATTTTTCATACAACGGGATTTTCCCGGTAATTCCCGTTCCCGTGGGAATTTCGGGAATTCCTTTCTTAGTGCACCTCTACGGTACCTAAGCTACGTCCCTTCTAAATTTCAAGTGCCTACGTTTAGCCGTTTAGGCTGTGCGTTGATTTTGAAAAATTTAAAATTTTGTTTTTTTTTAATCGTGACTTTTTTGAAAAATATGTGTCCTTAAGCAGCCAAACTGATACTATCTATCAAACTCTTCATAATAAAGTTAATTCTAGGCGGAATACGATTAATTTTAATTTTGGTGGAAATGGCACTTATGAAACCCATTGATTTAAAAGAAAAAAACATTAGATGCTCCCCTTATTTGCAATACGGCTCACTTATTTTACGTGCAAAAGACTTTTAATAGTGCTCATTTTAAAGCTTATTTCAAGCACTACAAAACCCTTTTGTATTAGAATGGATAAAATGCATCTGCTCGCCGCTAGATGGCATTGACCACATCGATTAAATTTCAGACAAAATAAAAAACGGCTTTGATCTTTAATATCTAGCTAAATATTGCACTTAGAATACTTTATAAAAAACCAAATTGTTCATCGTTTTACCTGCTACAATTTTGTTCTTTATAAAATTTTCGATAAAACGTATATTTTGGAGATATTTGCAAAAAACCGATGAAAAACGTCAAATAATTGCGAATTTTCAATTGCCAATAACTTGAAAAGTATTGGATTTTTTGAAAAACTTTATAGATGATTTTTGCTTAAAATTAGGCCTTCTATCGATATCCGAGGTTATTTTGCAAAAAAAAAAATTCACCCCCGAGAAGGGGTGGCAACCACCCCCAGGGTGGTTGCGGAGTTCAAATCATTTTCACTTTTGAAGTTAAGGGTAAGATGTACCTAATTCCAAAATTGTATGCAATTCGGTTCACAGTAAAAAAATTCGGAGCAGTAATGCTTCAAAGACTGCACTACAGATGCTGACATAAGTAGGTACGTGCGCTTTATACCTACGCTCGAAAATAAAAACCGTAAGCGTCAATAGTAGATGATTGAGATGTGTGAAAAATTCAGGTATTGATCTAAGTTTATATATATGTATTGCACTAAAACGGTAAACGCTGGTATGTATTTTATTATATTGTTTCTATACAAGTGAAGTGCAAAGGCGGACAACAGCCAACCTTTTCAAAACCTTTCTTTTTAGTTTCGGTGTAACGTGATATAATGTGATACTCAAAATAAGTTAAGTGGACTCCGTTCGATGTTGTAGTGACAACACTGCAACGAATCGTTTGTTACCATAAGACCAGAACATCTAGTGTATTCAAAACGAGGATGGATTCGATATAAGACGTGTCGACCGCGGCAGTTGTGCAAACGTTCCGCAATTTCCATACAATGCCGCGTTAATTCGCAAACGAAATCGTTATCGAATCCATCGTCGTTTTGAATACGGTAGACGCTCTGCAATCAAATACGACGAAGGCTATTGAAGGTTGGCAATTTATATATTTTTAATTAACCTACGTTGTTAGTGAATGCATTACGGTTCAGCACTAGCGTCAATACAAGTCGTTTACTTTCGGCTGTTGAATCCATTTTAGAGTATTTATAATGTGTGTAGATAAAGTAATCTTGCATCTGTAGTTAATTTGGCCTTAGAACACCAGTGCAAACCCATATACATATAACGAAATTCCACTCATTTCGTTAACATACACTCGTGTTCTAAGTTCCTCATTATGTCAGTTGCATAAAATACCATATATATGTTGTTATATTGTACATAATATTATACCTATATTAAATCAATTATTTGAAGTTAAGAATGTATTTTTGAGGACGATCGCCATTTCATTATTTTACCCAAATTATTTCTAGTCTAAGGAGCTTTGGTTTTGAAAACCAGTTTTTGTACAATTGATGGATCGCATTCGCGAGAAGTTTGGAGATATTTTACTATCGACAATTATTACTATTTGTATGATTACGACAATTATTACTATTTGTATGATTAGCGTAAGTGTTGACTTTATGCTTCATAACGAGCCTCAGAGTAGGTCTAAAATAAACACTACCTACCTACCTACACCTATATTTTTTGTGACGTCTCATGTTAGATAGTGACAGAGGGTCGTTGCAGTTCCACTTCTGTTACATTAGTTCCATTTTTAAAAGTAAAAAACGAGTGTCTTCTTCTTGGTGAATCGTGATTATTAACTACCAGCTGACCCGACAGACGTTGTAGGTACTATAATTGATTGAAAATGTAAAACAATTTTTTTGCACACATTCTGTCATTGTTAGGTAAAAAACGCCATAACGTTACATTAGCAAATCTTTACGAAAATTAAAATGGAGGTTAAGTATTCTTAAATTTCCCGTGCAATTTTCTTCATATTGTCTTTCATATGAACCTTCTGACAATAATAAAAACAAAAAAAGAATAGACCACACCGGTCCAGCCTTTTACGTGTGATACAATGACCGAGGAAAATAATATAGCACCTACAAGTGTAACAGGCCTGCAGGCCTCTATTTAAATCTAATTAAAAAGACAAACGGTGTACGTTTTAGCCATCACAGCATCGTACAGATCGTACGACTCTAAAGGGATTCGAAAGTGCTTTTCCATTTAAGCCCCGTTGCCACTCCACACCAAATCACGGCCATCAAGGCATTGCACGATATTATGGTACAGACGCGTGGCTTGATGTTGCAGAGATTATCGAGTACCAAATGTCCGAAATGCCACAATTAGGGGTTTGACGTTAAAAAGAAATTCATCATAGCTTAAGTAGCGTTGGGAGATTAATGTAATCATGTAAGGATTTGTTTGTTGGTCATGTTATATTTTATAAATTTACTTTTGTTTCGGTTTTACTTAGTTGATATATATTTTATAAATAAAGTGTTTTCTTATTGATGTGTATATTTTTACTTATATCTAATGTTTAAGTTTGCTGTGCGATTTTTATTAGAAATTATTATGTAATTATGGGATGGAGTAATTATTATGTAATTAAATGTAAGCTTAATAAAGTCGATATTGCAACACTTATCTACTTTATTGCTACTCATCATAACTGCTCATTACATGTTTGTCTCGGCGATTACATGACGTCCGATCGGCGTAGTGGCTGCAAATATTTCTCAATGAAATCAAAGGCAATAATTGGAAACTAAGTTTATACAGAAATAATATCGAAAATTACTGTTAATAAGCCAAACTCAATGCAAGTCTCGATTTATCAATAAAAACATAGTAATGAGTATATAATAGCACAACCAATAAAGTATGTGCTTTAAATGCCCTTCTCTTATCATTACATTTTATTGCTAATATTGCTACTACGCTATCAAGGAGCCGATGATGACTAGTCCATGACGTCGCCATACTTGTTGGTGCTGGCGGGCGGCGGCGGCGGCGGCGGCCGCGGGCGCCCGATGGGCGGCAGCGCGCCCGGGTCCATCCTGCAACAAGCCGCGCTCACTACCACTGCACCACACACCGGCCGGAAAAATAACTCGGGTTCTGGAGGAAAACTAGTTTAAATCTTTAAAAGTTGCTTCATTTTACTAAAAAAAAGAGATGTTTCCTTACTTAAAAAAAAACACTAGCTATTTTATTACACCAACCGATAGGATTACTACTCAAAACCAAATTTCTCCAATAAATATCTCATAAAGATAAGAATGATCGTAAAATTAACTTTGACTTCATTTTATTAGTAGGTAGTAGCCACGAGCTTACTGCCGAGCCGTACCTACCCGCCGCGCCACCTCGCATTTTCTTCTACATTTTAACGACATATTGTCGCGTGCGGCGCGTGTTGCGAAATAACGACAGGTTGTCGTGCGTTAATAGATAGCTAGTTAGCCTTCCAAAGTCAAGACTTATTTTTCCGCCCTGCATAGGTAATTAAATTATCTAGAGCATCGCTAGTCGATGGCGTAACCTTCTCTCCCCATTTAAATTAAATGAGTAGACTCAAATAGATAAAACATTTAGGTAGCCACTTCGGTTGCTAGTCGCATTTAGGGTTTCTCTTCGTTGATGCGTGAGCAGAGATACGCTTCCTAAGAACTTCTACGCTACCCCTGAAATTCTCAGGTGTTGGTTAAGATTATCATTAATTATAAAAGGCCATACGCAGTCCCTACTGACCTGACCCTTCACGAAACCCGATTAAGACCTTGGTGCATGTGAAAGTAAATGTACGTACCTGTACGGGTCTTGTCTGACTTCAGAATAGTCGCTGCGATTTTTGCGTCGAAGATCCTCGTATGAAAGAGAGGGCCCCTTGCGATCTGGAGCCATAGGAGCGCCTACGCCTACAGCGAAAGTTATATTACATGTCAATTAATAAATTATTAATTATAAAACAATGCTTTAAAGAGCGCGAATATGATATTTCCATATTAGCTGCGAAATAGGTATCCAGCTTATCTTAGCGGTGTGTCAACATTCTCATTTGAACTGAACAAGGATTCAGGTCTTATGTTTATTGAAAGTATTTATGTAAGTTCGGTTAAACCAAATTCCTGAGCCACTGCAAAACGTTGTCATAATAAACGTAATAAAGATTCCTTTGTCGAGTAGTGTCGTTACGACGTCCACTGTAAATAGGTTCTTTGTTGGGTCAGGAATCAGTTGGATCGATGATATATTAAGGCTGGAACCTTCGTTGTCAGGACGATAAGTGTCGTCGGTGAACACGGGACGGTCGGTGTCGAGGTCCAGCGAGCTGCCGGGGCCGGCGTCCGAGTAAATGTCGTTCGGGCCAGCTCCGAACATCGTGGGAGACTGTTTCGTCATGGTGGGTCTGAAATAGGATAACAATAATTTAAACCGAAAAAAAACTGACTTCATTTAGCAATATCCTGAAAGCATACAACTGTCTATGCATACACATACACACTTACATCACTCCAGTATTCCATAACTAGCTTTTGCCCGCGGCTCCACTCGCATTAAGAAGTATTTCAGGGAAGTGGGGGGGGGGGGGTTATGAAGAGACAAAAAGTAGCCTATGTCACTCTCCGTCCTTTTAACTATCTCCACCCAAAACATCACGTCAATCCATCGCCACGTTTAGCAGTGAAAGACGGACAAACAAACAAACAAACAGACTTTCCCATTTATAATATAAAATATGGATATGGATAGTATGGATGTGGTAGGCACAGCATACGAAATGCTAGATAGACAAAACCTACATGATTTCACGTTTCGTGGCCCCTTCTAGTATATTTTCATAGGTTTTGAGTTGGCAGGTATAACAATGACAGTCTATGTCGCGACTGACTACGCGCGCATTATTGTGCTGAGCCGGCTGAGTAATGTGCTTTGGTCTTAACCCTTGAAATCTAAGAGAGAATTTACAATGATAAGAAACTTCTTAGTTGTGCGATGTGTCAGGGTTGACTTCTCAGAGGCTGGGCACTATAATTAATAGTCTATTTAATTATCATAATTAATTACCCTGCACGTCCATCCCTTCGCTCGCGGAGCAGCTGGCCTATGTAGCTCCCCGGCAGAGCCATTAGTTTCTCAGCACACGCCTGCTGGTAAGAAAGCTTGCCGAGGAAGTAGCCCACCAACACAGCCAGTGACATTTTTGGCAATGCACCAAACCGGGGATTCGGTTTGAAGTAACCTGGAACAAGATATATCCTGTTACAGAATAGTTTTTAAGTGTCCGGTGGTGTCAGATTTAGAATATCACACCTGTCCATTTCTTGTTCGGAAGTCATAAGAGGCGACTGCGGAAATAGGTTAAGGTATCATTTAGATGACAGGCTAGTACAATAAAACTCGACATGAGCTATGTTTATTTAGTTTTTTAAACAGGTAGTTCAAATAATTTAATGAGTTATACAGAAAACATATTAAAAATTATATTCTAAAACTAACCTAAACTTAACTATATGTACAAATGTCCCCCAAATCACCCCCCTGCGGCAAGGTACCCATGACGCTGGCTGCATTTCCGCGCTGGATCGCCAAACCAATACGCTGAGCGAGAAATGCACCAGCCCTATGGTCATGGGTAATTTGGTATAATTTTGATTTTATTTTGCCGAAAAGTTTATGTGCGTCTTGGCTCCACGGACCCAGAGTTTCCACAGCAAACGCCGCAAATACATAGTCTCCTGAGAGATCTGTATATTTGCGGCGTTTCGCCGCCTCGGCTTGTGCAGCTGCCCCACCCGCCTTCAACGACGACGAAGCTAAATGGGATGGCGCTAAGGTGTCTACACACGTTGCATCCCAAACAAGGGGCCGGCCCTTTTCCCAAGGGACGAGGGTCAGCCCATCAGGTCTCTTTCCATCATTACGGGAAAGGCCAGCTGGCTCTAAAAGAGCTGGCACGTTAATGCTGGAAAGAGCCCGGCGTATGACGTCGTTAAGGCAGGCGTGGCGAGAAAGGCGACCTGCGCTCTTGCTGCAAGAGAGTCCGTGATGGCCCAGACGATCAACAGCAGCACCGCAGGGACATATGTGGGGGACTAAGATGTCTGCTCCCAGACGTAATCCTACCGCTATCCTAAAAGAAATATCATCTAAAAGTGTATAAAAATGTTTAGAGGGGAAGGCATGGAGCCAGAAACCGGATTCCCTCTCGGATGATGCGAGCAGACGTGCTTTCTCCGACGGCGAAGAGCAGGTATCTAAAAGATGTGTTTTAATTTGTTGGCAAACTGGATAGTCCCATAGTTTTTGTACTTGTTTGTTATATGGGGGATCCTCCCCTGGACATGCTACTTTCCATGCATTTTCTGCATCTGACAAGAATGCTACCTCATAATCATGATCACAAAGTGACGGGTTAAGTATTTTGCCGATTAGAGGTAGCACGCTATGTACAGATGAGAGAAAAGCAGGAAGGGCAACACTGCAAATTTGCCTAACGCCGAGACCACCAAAGCTAACGGGTAAGGTGGCTTGGAGAAAATGTTTATGATTAAATTTGATGTTTAAAATTTTTTCGAATTGAAGGTGAAGGGTTTTGTCTATGGATTCACATAACTGAACGGATTTCCAAAGTGGACTACATCGCAACGAATAAGTGAATTTAGGTACAAAAAGGCAATAACGGAGTATAGAAAAGGCCATATGTGAATTGATTTCCAGTAAACGAGATGAACAATCTGAAAAACGATTAATTTTGTTTTGAATGAAATCCGGAAATGATTCTTCAAATATTGGTGATCCTAGAAGGTGAAGCGAGCGTTTACATAGGACTTTTATTCCGGGACAAATATTTTGGAATTTTGCCAATTTTGTTTATTTAGTAACTGTTGCAATTTTGCACATATTTCAACTAAAAAAAATTCGTTTTTGTCATGAGAAAATTAATAATTTTGGCTATGCTTACCCCGCTGACAACCTATTTACTCAGTGGGTACAATGAGAAAAAAACCGGGTAAGAGCGTGTCGGGCACGCACATGATAGGGTTCCGTAGCTAGCTAAATTTAGTTTTGGGGTTGACTCCATACATTTTGCTGTATAAAAATAACTATCCATGATACTGAGTCCGCTACAATTTCCATTGAAAGTACTTTACTTTGAGGTATTATACCATATTTTTTCAGCATTATTTTAGTAATATTTCACAAGTTACGGGTGGGGGACATCTCAAATTTAAACTTTGTTTTAGATTATCCTCCGACTACGGGGTCTGATCTACATAGTCTCAAATCACGTTTATTCTGGGGGCACGGCCGTGCCCCCACCAAGTCGAGCAAAAAAGCGTCACGGCCGTACCATCCTTTTCTCGAAGCAATTCAGACCATTTTCGACCCCCTGTAACTTCGTTGTGGATAAAACTAGAAGACTGAAATTTTCAGTAACCATGCAGGCAATGTAAAGACACGTATATTTCAAATTTCATTCAATTTGAACCAGTATTTTAAGAATTATAACGGGTCAAATTTCTTAATTTTGTCACTCACTGACTCAACGATCATCAAAAGTCTAAGGCACTTCTAGCAGACCTAGAAGCTTCAAATTTGGAATATAAGTAGTGTTTGGTGTATGAATCAAGGAAAAACTAAAAAAACCGGACAAGTGCGAGCCGGATTCGCGGACAAAGGGTTCTTTACCAAAAACTGCAAAAAATCAGAATTTTTGTATGGGAAAAAAGTAGAAATGTCTGCAAAATACAAAAAGAAATGAGATCCCATCAAAAACAATACTTGTCAAAAAATACCAAGTCTCGCAACTCAGTTATTCTGCGGTAAAAAGTTGTGAGATCCATGTAATACCAAGTCGGTATAACATGGTATAAATAAATATATCGAGACTTGGCCATCGCCTGAAAACACATGTAAATTCAATTATTCAATTTTTACCGCAGAACAACTGAGTTGCGAGACTTGGTATTTTTTGACAAGTATTGTTTTTGATGGGATTGCATTTTTAAAGACCTATTCAACGATACCCCACACGATGGGGTTAGTCTAATTTATTTTTTAAAATTCACTTTTCGTTGTATGGGAGGGGGCTGAAAAAAAAACAATTTTTCATAATTTTAAAAACCAATTTTTGGAACTTCATTATCTATCTCTCCACCAATTTTCGTGACAATCGGTGCAGTAGCGGCGGAGTAGGAGCCCGGACGAACGAACGGACAAGACGAAACTTTAAGGGTTCCTTGTGGACTATGGAACCCTGAAAATCACTCAGTCACGCTGGATATTTAGTAAGTTTTTAAATATCAGGCTTGATGTAATGGACTAGGTACTGTAGGTATTGTGACTGTGACTGGTATTGTGAACTCTACTGAGCATATAAACTAAGTAATTATAACGAAATAAAGAAAAACAGTTTGAAATCTCTTAAAAACACAAATGTAGAAACATAAAAAGCTCTTGCAAGATGTCTCTATTATTTACTACCTTTAACCAAAAAAACCGGCCAAGTGCGAGTCGGACTCGCGCACCGAGGGTTCCGTACAAACCTGCAAGGTTTACAAAGTTCGTTCATTACGACAATCGAGTCATAACTATGGTATTTTTATTATAGATAGCTCTACGCGTTCATGAGGAAAAAAGTAATAAGTTTATATTTATTAAAAAATATATATTTTGTAATGTAACTAAAAATTTAAGGTTTTCGGAATTTTTCCTTTATGTGTGCTATAAAATGTTGCTTAATGCCAAATTTCAAGATTCTAGGTCGACTGGAAGTACCCTTTAGGTTTTGATTCCCTTGCGAGTACTTGCGAGTTTCAAAATATGCAGCTTAAATTGCTGTTTCTTTTGATTGCGTTGACATAGAAGTTTGATTTTGTTACAGCTTAAAGGTATTATAGACTTGAGTATTTGGTATGAGTTTCAATTTAATACCTTTACGCGTTTACGAGGAAATGGGTAGTAAGTTTAAAATTATTAAAAAAAAAAAATTATGTGATGTAACTAAAAATTTATGGTTTTCGTAATTTTTCCTTTATCTATGCTATAAGACGTTGCTTCGTACCAAATTTCAAGATTCTGAGTTCACGGGAAGCACCCTGTAGGTTTTGATTCCCTTGCAAGTGTCGAAAATTTGCGGCATAAACGGCTGTATCTTTTGATTGCGTTGGCTTAGAAGTTTGATTTTTTCACAGCTTCAAGGGACAGTAGACCTGAGTAATTGATATAAATTTCAGCTTCATACCTCCACGCGTTCCTGAGAAAAAGGGTCTTGACAGACGGACGGACGGACGGACGGACGGACGGACGGACGGACGGACAGACGGACAACAAAGTGATCCTATAAGGGTTCCGTTTTTTCCTTTTGAGGTACGGAACCCTAAAAATATGCTATGGGATTACCTACAGGCGTGATGGCAGTAAGTATGTACATATCGTCGGGGATAGTGCAATGGTAATCTTAGAAATGTAGAGTAGATACGCAGTATAGCACTATCCCCGACGATATATGGAAAACATTTCAGCACAGTTTTGCGACAGTAGGTACAGTCACCAACATTAACATGTTTGTGTCATTTTAATTTGTCACAGCTGAGCATGCAGAAGTACCACTGTAATAGAATCAGATCTGGTACTTGCTGGCTGTGTTGTGTTGGATATTGATGTTGGTGACTATAACATAGGATGTAAGAAAGAAGAGGTTTCTATTTGCCAAGCATAAATAAGTAAATCATGGATACAGATGTTGTCGGGGACACCTACTCGCTAGCTAGATTATGTTACAATGCACTAAAGCTTTGCATTAAAAGAATCAGACATCCCTCAATTTCAATTTGGGCTCAGCAGACATTCGCAAAACGCCAAGACATTTCAAAATACACCTTAGGTTTTATTTGTAGTCATTGATCATTAATTATCTATGGACATAAAACACAATAAGTACATAAACATATCATAATCAGACTTAAGAAATATAACTACATTAACTAAGTCAACTGAATCTAAAACTATACTATTATAAATGTAAGGCTATAAAAAAATCCCTTCTGACTGCTATCACCACCTGTTTTGCCTAGACAGCTGACAGCATTACCCCCCTGGCCAGTAAGACAGTCCAAAATAGTTGCTAGCGTGCTTGTCACCTGTAGCATCTATAAGGCGAGCGGTTTTCTCTTTAGCAATATCTCACGTGGAATGATGGTTACATTACCAAATGGGGATTATGCTTATTTTCAATGTTTGTGTTCCTCAGCAGTTTCCTCTGCTGCACTGGCCTTAATGCTTTTTGCTGTAACTTGACAAGCAGTGAGGGTAATCGCGCGCATGTTGGCCCAGACCAATGTCCTGATTTGCTTCCACAGAAGAAGGCTCATGCTATCAGGCCACTTCCTGTCTTCACATGCATTAACTCTCAGCTCCAAAATAGCTGACATGTTAATGGTGGCCCTTATAATAAAATTGTTCTAGGAAGCATAGAATAACAGGCGGCCTGTGCTCTTTTTGCAAGAGAATCTGTGGTGGCCTAAGTTGTAGAGACAATTAATTAAATTTCATTCATATATTTTGGTTAAATAAATACTCAGTACTTCTGGAGGTTAATGCAGTTTCATCAATCATTTCACTTTAACTTATCAGTCTTTCAATGGGATTCGGTGAATGAGTAAATAGATTTACACATTTTAATAGAACACAATTAAAAGAAATGATTGTTTTTACTGACAATAATTATGACCAGTAGCATTGCGTTTTATTACATAATAGTAACATACATACATACATACATACATCACGCCTGTATTCCCAAGAGGGGTAGGCAGAGCACATGAATTCAAGAATTCAGTGCCACATCTAGCAATTTCAGGGCATCCAGATGGTTAAACGTGATATTGCAGTGACAGGTTGCTAGCCCATCGCCCACAATACACCAACCCTTTCCCAGAGTCGACTCTTACGACACCCACGGGAAGAAAGGGGGAGGCGCTATTCTAACCCGGCACCACACGGGTTAATATATAATATATAATAAATAATAGTAACAAGATTGTTAATTATAATTTAATTATAATAGAGGATTGTTTACAATAGAGAAACTACAAAAAATTAGAAATGTTAACATAACTGATAGGTACACTGCAAATCAGGATTGTTGAGCCACTTTCCATTGTTTATAATTTTGTCATGCGAATTAACATAACAGACTAGCTGACAGCTATTAGATTTGCACAATATAGCTAAACTACCGCATTAGCAAGCAACTCAACAATTCTAGTTTGCTGCTGTACTGTGCATACATAACAAAACAAAACAGAAAATTCATCCCACCCCAATAGATTAGACTAGCTAGTTACAATCAGCAACTAGGTCATAAGACAGATTCGGTTTTTAGGAGTATTTTTCAAAGCTGCTTTAACACATTCAGAACCAAGGACCCGGCTCCCGGGTTCTTCAAAACATTCGCCAGATACCGAGAACCCGGGAGCCGGGTTCATTTTGTACTGGTTATAGACTACTCGGTTCCGCGCAAATGTTTTGATTTTAGGCGTGGTCGTGAATGTGTTAAGGGACAATCTAAAATGTAAAGTGGTAATAATGAACCAATCAATACTATTAAATTGTGGTATTAGCAGTGTCATGAACTAAATGAACCTAAAGCCAATTAAATTAAATTTGTGTTTACCTAGACATGTATTTGTGACAGTTTAACATCAGTAACAAAACATAAATATTGCTTAACTTTGTTATCATTCAATTTTAAATACTTAATAAAATAAATTTCTAATAGCATTTTTCTCATTTAATAGTACAAACCTCTCTGAAGTCCCATAAAAGTTCCCATGCCGAAAGCTGTGCTCAACGGCAGAGAACGTTGGTAGAAACTCTCACGATTGCACTGAGCCATAACCTGCAGTTCATCAGGGGAGAACTTGTAAGGTCCCTAAAAAAATAATTTATATCTTTAAGAAAACAGCATGTTTGCGTTCGATTCGTGAAAATGTATTTTTATCTTTATGTTATGAAACCAATAACAATAGGGTTACCTGAAACGGTGTCCCCGGTGGAGGCTGCGCCGGGTCCCCAGGCAGCACAGGTTGCCCGGGTGGCTCTTGCTGGTACCCAAATATATTTTGTTCGTTCATCGAATTACAATGTTAGCGCATTAATCAAAACTTGCATTACACAATTAAAACACTATTTTCATAACCGCGAGTTAATCTTGATCGACTTTATGACTATGAGTGAGTGAAATGAAATGAAAGTGAAGTGAATGACATTAAGACATTTCTGACAATAATTTGATAATGACAAATGACATCAATGACATTGCGTGACAGTGACAGCACAGTTTTTTTATAGATCCCTATCAAATGAGCCAAAGCAGTTATATTCATACAGTTATGCGTCAATCGAAAACTAGGATATGGAAAGACCGGAACATATCCCGCAAAACTAGAATGAGACTGATTCATGCACTGGTGTTTTCGATACTCTCATACGATGCCGAATCTTGGACGATTAGACAAAAGGAAAGAGCGAAAATCGACGCCTTTGAAATGTGGTGCTGGAGGCGTATGCTGCGAATTCCATGGACCGCACGCCGGACCAACGTGTCCATGTCCATTCTTTAAGGAGCTCGGAGTGACCACGCGGCTGTCCACTATCTTAGTTGTTATAAACGCAAAATATATAGTCACACCCGCCAAACAATTTTTGCCAAAACTATAACATTACATATTCAGCGAAATAATAAATTATTACAAGTTTCTGTTTCTAGCACGCATTTCATACATTATTTCATGCGCTAGGTACTTGTCATTCCTATGACAATATGATGAATAATGATTCATAGTCATTATTTATGTTTGCAAGTTTTTTTTTTACAATTTGTCCGTTAGGACATGCTAAGGTCATGGACCATACTGCCTCGTCTTCAGTAGATATACATATTCAGAATTTGTTATTACACCTAAACTTAACCTAACTTAACCTAAATCATTAGAATGCGAGGGTGGTGAAGTACGCATTCTAATGCTCAATGGAGTTTAGCACGAGATGAACAGTCCAAAGCAGACGTAATCGCGGGAGGGCGATTCCCTTTACTTTTCACATTCCCTTTAATGGTCTTGGATAATTGACACATTATTGCACTAATTCCACCACACTAACACAATAATAGCCACTACATGTTAATTAATTGAATTGAAAAGCAAAGAGCGTCCTACTCTGTCAGTTTCCCGCGCAAAACTCTATTTATGTTTGCAAGTTTTGCAACATTAGGCATTAGAAAGAAAGAAAGAAAGAAAAAACGGCAATTAGGCACTATACCTACTCTGTAAAAAAACGGAGTATAGGTAGATAGGTACAATTAAAAAAATAAATACGAAAAAATGTTTTTAAATTATGTAAGTACGTTCTGAAAAACTAGTAGAGTACGCTACAAGCAGGATAAACAAGTTATTTCCATGTTAACGTAATAAATATACAATTTACGCTCATTTATTAACATTATGAAATGCATCAAAAGATCATAATTAACAAAATATTTAAGAAGACAAATAGGTGTAGGTATCTACTTAATTACACTGTAAAAAAAACTTTAATTTGATGTCAGCGCCTCTTCATGGGGTCGATGGAGTTTTGTTTTTCTCGCAATGATATTTACGCATGACGTTCCCTAGGTGACTGTTTGCGGGTAGTTTGCGTAGCTTTCGGTCACAGTCCGGGATGAAATGATACCGCCCGTAGAAATGACCAAGTAAAACTGCCAGTAACAGCTTAGGGTACGGACCGAAATGTGGATTTCGCTTCAGGAAGCCTAAAATAAGAAAACATTCATAGAAGTAAGGTAGAATTGGAAGGAACGTCACGCAATCTGATCTACACATACTTAATTCCCTTTTCTGTTCTTACTTCGATGAACATTTTCGTGGCGTCCCTACCAACTCATATTACTATACCCTTATCGGCTTGACGATACTGAATTAGAAAGCTAGCAAAAGTAAAATCTATGTACGACTAAAACAACTGCTCACTCTGTCAGTTAGACTAAAATGTAGGTACTGATACGTATTTTCTTTCGTTTGATAAACAAAAAATAACAAAGATACAATAATATTGTAGTCGTCATCTTTACTTTGGGAGTAAGGTTTGTGGGAAATATGCAAACAGAGAGATCCCTCTCCTGACAGATGTTATTCCCGGGGACTAGGGTTGCCACCTTTTTTTTCTGCAGTTAAAGTACATTGGTTATTATAGGTAAGAAAAAAAAAGTACATAGTATCAAGATAAAGTACAATTTTTTTTTTATGTTTAAAAACATAAACATGTAAAAAGGGTGTAAAAGGCGTGAGAATATGTATGTAAATTTTGTAAAAAATCTAATCATAAAAATAAAGTATTTTCGTGTACTTTATTGTTCTCATAAAGTATAAAGTACAATTACCTGAAATAAAGTACAATACTTTATTATAAAGTACGGGTGGCAACCCTACCGGGGACCGAAGTCTACAGGGAAAAAGTAGGCAGAGAGAAAGTTAAAGTTGTATTTAGACAACCGATCATCGAAACTTCGTTAGCGCGAAGTAGAACACTTTGACGGTCGGTGACGTTTGTGGAAGAAGTTCTACTACTGGACAATAAGTGGCGCTATGGTCGCTACAGGTGTAATAATCTGAATAGGAGGTACAAAATTATACCTTAGCTAATAAATATTAAGGGTGTATATTTTATTTTATTTTCTACGCTAGCTATCTTACGAATTAATTTTACTGAAATATACCAACAAAAGTCCTTGTGGTGCGGAGGTTTTAATCCAAATTATAATGTCTACTCCTTACCCCATTTAATAGCTGCATATGTAACACTGGCAAATAGCGTGCTAAACGGTATGCATCGATGGTAAAAACTCTCCTTGTCGCATTCTTCTAAGGCTTTTATTTCGTCCTGAGTAAATTCGTAGTAACGCTGCAAACCAACGAAGCAAAAAATGTGTGAGTAACAGCAGTATAAATAGGTACCTAAAAAAATCTACTTATTTTGTTAATAAGATGTCAAAGAGAGTATTCACCAATGGATGCGTTATGTTCAGCACAGGAGGGCAAGTCTTAGAACGCGACCCGGTGTAGCAGTTGCAGCCTGGCTCCCCTTTCTTGCCAGGATCATCTTTTTCATGTTTTCCACTCATAACGAATATTTCATTTTTATTTCAGAGAAAGATCGAAAGGATGGCGTAGCATAATTAACATTTTTTTGGATTTTCTTATAAAACTAACTACAATTTAAGCAATGTCATTTTGATAAAAATTTATGTCAATGTCACATTTTGAAAACAGTTAAACAGCCTGCTTTAAAATATTTATTGACTTTAGAAAGTAGTTCTTAACACATTTCACGTTTTAATGTTTTTGCCTGACTGAACATACGCTACGCCTGCTCATATTTTGTATGTGCTATTACTACGAGGTTATTGCATACCGTACATTAAATCATCATCATCACATCAGTCACAACAAGACACAAGAACAAGAACAAGTACAAAGATAGGTACAGTCGCGTTTCCTAATTTCCAAAAGTATGTCTCCACATAACGTATCTTAATTATGTATATGTTACCGGAAATGTATGAAATCAATAATGTCCGACCGAAGGTACAATTTTGGCCGAAGCCGAAGCCGAAGCCGATTAATCTGTTTTCATCAAAACCTTCGGCCGAAGCCGAAGCCGAAGCCGAAGGTGTGTTGACCACATGTTGACCCTAAGAAATAAGAGAATTTGCTAATATTAAAAAAAACGGCAGTAATTTATGCGCAGTTTTCGCTTCTAAATCAAATGTGACTAAGTATGTTGTTATGTTGTTATGTTATACGCAGAGATCGGATAAATTTGCGACATTGTTTGCAATAATGTGGACATGACTCCAAAATTAATCAAAATGTCAATTAATTATTCATTGAAATATAATTTGATTTTTGGAGATAATAGTTTGTTTATAAAGTGCTTATAAGCAAGTAATAATAAAATAACTTTAAAAAAAATTACGTTAACGACGACGATGAATTACATTAATAATAACTAGCAAAAGGTTCGTATTTAAAATCGGTATCGTTTCCGTTAATATTTATATGCTTATAATAAATAAATAACGATTTGGAAAAAAATAATGTCAATTTTTTTTTTGTAAACCAATACTTTAACTAATTTTTGCATTTATTGACTAGGAATCAAATTACATGTCAAGTACAATTTTTTTTAATGATACTAGAAGTGGCTGCGAAGCGTGAAATAGTTATAATCATGGTTATGTCTATTTCAAGTTTCGTGTGCTCTGCCTGCGCCATTTGGGAACGTAGACGTGATTATATGCATGTATGAAAGTATGTAAAAAAATAATTAACCAAATAACATTTTGATTAATTTTGAAGTTATGTCCACATAATTGCAAACAATGTCGCAAATTTTTCCGATCTCTGGTATACGTGTTGTCAGTAATTTATGTAATTAACTGCAAGTAATGCGATCGGGTCGGCGAAACACTGCTCTGCTAAGCGCTGCGCACTATCCCTCTCGCTCTGGCATCGTTCGTGCAATTTCAAATCACAACTTGCAAACCTTCGGCTTCGGCCAAAGCTTCGGCCAAATTTTGGCCGAAGCCGAAGGTTTGGCCGAAGGTGGTTTTTTAGGCCGAAGGTGGCCGAAGCCGAAGCCGAAGCTGAAGCCGAAGCTTCGGTCGGACACTAGAAATCAAGGAATTGTATACAAATCCTAGGAAATGTGTACAATTCCGATACTATTTAGGAAATGTATAAAATATTGTTTGAAAAACTACTTAATGCAAAGATATCCTAGGAAATGTATAAATTTCCGAGGAAATTTATACAATTCCAATATCGTATTAGGAAATGTATAAACTTTTTCTTTTTGGGTTGGGAAACGCATTTACGCACTATCCCTGAGTCGTTTCCGCATCGCGGCGACAACCCAGGGGGTGTTTGGGACTCGCCCCCCAGTGTGGGGAGGAATACCCACTAAAACCCAACCGCCCTCGCTGCCGTTAATGCGGGTGTCCCAGGGAGATGCGGGTGTCCCAGGGAAATGCGGGTGTCCCAGGGATGGAAATCTACTATATAAAAATAAGTCGTGTTTTCCTTCCTGACGAAATAGGTACCTCCAGAACGCACGAACCGATTTGGCCAATTCTTTTTTTAAAATGTTCGTTGAAGTTCAGGGAAGGTTAGTAAAATGAGAAAGTGTGGAAAAAATTAGTGTAACATACTAAAAAACTAAAAAAATCGTTCTACCATACAAATTTTATCAACTCGAAAAAGCAGTAAGCGCCGCAATGCTTCATACATCTTACGCGTTTTTGTTAAATTGGTCTCTGTTCAAGTTGAAGAAAGGCGGAAGCGCCGCTGATTTTCATACATCTCAAGCTTTTTTGCGAGCAAATAGTTACTTTATATGAAGACTGCTACTTATACTGAAGTCGTTAAGGCGATAATTCCTTACATTTCGTTAATAAATTAACCCTTATTCCCTAAGATACGCGGCTGTCAAAATATATACTGAACTGACAAATTTTGACATTATTTACGGCATATTATCACTAGCCAGCTAGCCACTTGGCCACATAAAACCTATTTGGATGTTTAGATGTTTTGATACATTGTTGGTTTATGAATAACTAGCTGTGCCCGCGACTCCGTTCGCGTGGATGAGTGACTATTCCCCCCCGTTTTTTCCACATTTTCCAATATTTCTTCGCTCCTGTTAGTCGCTGCGTGATGTTATATAGCCTAAAGCCTTCCTCAATAAATGGTCTATCCAACACACAAATAATTTTTCAATTCGAACTGATAGTTCCTGAGATTAGCGCGTTCAAACAAACAAACAAACAAACAAACTCTTCAGCTTTGATTCGTCAAAGAAGATTAATTGTCTTTTTACTATTTACTAAAACGCCCTCGAATACCGCGCAAAATTAAAATACACATACATACATATCCTCCGCCTGTATTCCCGAGAGGGGTAGGCAGAGCACATGAATTCAAAAATCCAGTGCCACGTTTAGGGATTTCAGAGCAACCAGATGATCAAACGTGATACTGCAGTGACAGGTTGCTAGCCCATCGCTCACAATACACTAACCCTTTCCCAGAGCCGACTCTTACGACACCCACGGGAAGAAAGGGGGAGGTGCTTTTCTAAGCCGGCACCACACGGGATATAAATTAAAATCCATACTAATATTATAAATGGGAAAGTGTGTTTGTTTGTTTGTTTATCAGTCTTTCACGGCTAAACGAAGCGACGTAGTGACGTGATTGAGGTGGAAGTTTGTGGAGAATACCGCAATTTTCTATGTAGAAAGCTATAAATTGGTATATGGGATGGGCTATCTCTTCTGTGCTACCCCGAAATTAACGCGAGCGGAGCCGCGGGCAAAAGCTAGTGTATCTATAAATCTAACCTAACCTAACCTAAATAAAATCGCTGTTTCATAAGCGCGATGCGTGATTCCACAGCCATTTTTGAACATTTCCGATTGCGATTTAGGAAATGTATAGATTTCCTAGGAAATGTGTAATGTGTAATTTATTTCACACATTTCCGTGTGATTTTAGGAATTACATACATTTCCTATGAATTGTATACAATGACGGATTACATACATTTCCGTTAACATATACAAATTCACCGTACATAATGATGTGAATTTGTATAGTATACTTAATTAAGATGCCTTATGTGGGTACATATTTTTCGAAATTATGAAAGGTTTACATATCTATTAATGCACGCGATTGTACGTACAAAGTTACCTTCGGAGTCTTATTTTTACGTCGGGAATAATTTTTACCGCGCTACTTAGTATACTTAATAGGTAGCTAGAGTACCTATTCCACAAAATTATTAACTTTTGTTTTCGCCGTGCGCGCGAAAACGACTTTTCGTAAGTAGTTATAGTACCTACCTAGGTACTTACTTATTAATAACCTTGAATATCTATCTACCAATAACTTGATATTTATATTGGTAGCTACTTTGCTCTTCATTTAAAATGTATGAAGTGTTTTTAAAAAGTTATCTAATGGTCATGGTTCTATACAGTTTAATTTTCATGGACAGACGAACAGACTGGTTGTTTTTCCCCATTTTGGTTCGGAACCTGAAATTGGAAAATAACTGCTGTGCAATTTGAAGCAGTTTGTTAAGTTTATAATCTCATCATAAATCATTACGCACGCTTGTATTTCCTAATGGGGTAGGCAGCGCACACGAAACGCTCCATAGACAAAACTATGACTTTTTCACGTTTCGTGGCCACTACTAATATTTTTTTTTTGGATTCGAATTGGCAAGTATAAAGTTTATAATCTATGTAACACAAAACAATAAATAATCACAATCATCTAAAAATAATCATAATCAAACCTTCTAATTATGGCCGGTTAGAAAATAATAAAAATCTTCTTCTGCTCAAACGTCACTCGAGTGTCAAATTTGTAGTATCAGGTGCAGAATAATGTCGCAAATTGAGTTTGAAACATTACAGGAACAAAACGAGGACGGGAACTGAAAGAATTAGAGGCGGTGGTGAGTGGACACTGGGCAAATGGCGCGCGAGCTGCTGCTGGCGCTGGCGTGCGCGTGCGCGGTCGCGGCAGCGGCAGCCGCGCGCTACGGCGACTACGCCGCCGCCAAGATGCCGCAGTACGGCGACTACGACGCGCCCGCCGCGGCCGCCGACGACTACCGCGACCACTCGCCCGACGCATCGGCATCTCTAGATTACAAATATGAGGAAACTAGTGGTGATTGCATTCACTTTACATAAACAAATGTAGTAAACTATCAATATTGACCCTAACCGAATTTAGCGTCACAAAACTTGTTTGATTGCAGATAAAAAAGAAAAAACGTTAACTAATGATGTCGAGGAGGAAGACGCGTGGAACAATCCTCCTAAGAAATTAAGAAAACAAAAATCTGTTAATGATGGCAACCAAATTGCGTTGAATAAGTACAAATTAGATGAAGTGGTTCCAAAATTTAAAACCAATTTCCGTAATAAAAATAGAGATCGTTACCGTAGCAAAGGCAAAGTAACAGCCGACGAGTTTCCGAACAGAAGATTAAACCCTGACCACAGCTTAGATGAAGAAAATCAAAAATTAGACATTGATGACGAAGACAGTGAAGCGCACCATGATGATTTCCACGAAGATATTAAAGACATCGAACCCGAAAAGAGCAAATTTGTGCGTAGAGAAATCAGAAAAAAATCTCGACGAAAACCACGCGACCGGCCAATTATTGACACTCGAATGAAAGCCGTCCCAGGTGGCGATGATGAAGAGAGTATTCTGAGCGACGTAAGAGATATTCAAAAGACGCTCCGTGGGAAAGAGTCAGTGTACCCCGACGTGGAGGACCGGCCTTGGGTGCCGATGTCACCAGGGCTGGGCGTGCGCGCCAAGCCGCGGGCGCGCGCGCGCGGCGAGGACGACGAGGACGCGCCGCGCGCCGCGCCGCCGCCGCGCACGCCGCCGCCCAGCGTCAACGCCTACGCCGACTACGCTGACTACTACGACATGCAAAGGGTTCAGAACATTAAAAACAAATTACCCCCTTTGCTTCGCCGTACTAAAGGTGAGCATAATTTTGTACGTCATATCGTAAGGAGTCGTCGTCATTTAACTTGGCAAAATTTTAAAGTAGTGAGTGTAAAATCTTGCTAAGTCAGATTCCGAGGACGATAGGTAGGCATATATCTCGTCTACGTTATTTTAGATTCCACACTTAGGTCGCTACTTCTTCCCAATTAACGGTTTGGGTCATCAGAAGTAATTTCAATGAGATTTTTATTAAGTAAAATAGATTTGGAATCAAAGTTTCGATAAATATTTCGCGTTATGCGGGTAAATAAAATGAGCCATAGGGTTTTGTTTTATATACCTAGTGTTCGTTTGATGCCATTTGATGTCCAAATACTTCTTTGGAAAACGGAATGACCTAACTGTCGGCTTGTTGTGTGCTCAGCGAGGGAGTTGGAGCCGACCACGACGGAAACCTATAGTACATCATGGCAGCCACGGAAGATCTTTTACCGACGCAAAAATACCCAACCAGAGACTACGTTGTTCATCGAGGATATAACTACGACTAGTACGCATATAACTACTACTCCCGAACCAGTAACCCGCCCCAGAACTACTACCACAACAACTCCTACTACTGTTACATTTGCACCATCCATTGTCGCTGCTAATGTTCCCTTAGAAATGTCTTTAGCTGAGAAATCTCGATTGTCGATTTTAAAAAAATCACGAAAGAAAGAGAGTTTTAAGGATGAAACACGGACGAAGCCCCCGGTTTTGCTTCAGGTAACAGACAGGATGCATACTGTAGTTATGGTGGAACCACCGAAAATGGAACAAGATACCTGGATGCGAGCAAGCGCATACGATGAGGACACCCCCGAACGGATAGAGAAAGTAAAGCGTTTAATGAAAAGAAAGCTCATTGCTAACGCGAAGAGCGTTCGAGACCTGACTGACAACTGGGATGATGTCATCTGCGAGTACGTGGACATGAAACAGCTGGACGCGATGCCCATCAGAGCCTCCGCCGCAGTCGGCGTCCTAGCACACCGCGCGCTTTTCTGTAACAATTTCGTTATAATAATTTTGTCAACTATATGTCTGACTTTATTAATTTAATAGAAAAATTAAGTTTTAACTTTCAAGAACAAAAATAACATGTTTATTTTGTAGTTTTCTTAATTGGTTTAATAAAGTGTATATTGAATGTGTTTGTGTTAATAACCCTTAAGGTTTTTAGGTCCACTCAAAACATGCATGTGAATGTGCTATGAAGTACTTTTAAGTGTTCATCATTTCATTAAATTTCACCTATCCACTGAGAGTAACTACATCATCTTGTACTTTTTCATCATCATATTATTGTACTTTTTAGGGTTCCGTACCCAAAGGGTAAAAACGGGACCCTATTACTGAGGCTTCGCTGTCTGTCCGTCCGTCCGTCCGTCC
>BHDV01012988.1:50466-73921 GCA_005406045.1 Adoxophyes honmai
GAATTTAGTCCGCCGGCGGACTGAGACCGCTCGGCCGGGCGGTTGGTAATTATAGCGCGCAAGTACATGGAGTGACGGAGGCCTGGTAGTACTTAGATACTCTTGTCATGTTAGTAAACAAATAAGTTGGTAGGTAGAAATTGAATAACGTTGTGTTGTAAAATCTACTAACTGACTAAGGTATCTATAAGAAACATGATCGTCCTTAAAAATCTCGTCTTTAGGTACTCAGTTCCTTATTTAGATTTGAAGCCATGACCTTGACACATTGCAGTACTCCTTTTCCAAATGCTACCCTTAATAGTTTTTTAACCATCTTAATTAGTTTTCTCTATGCGTCGGTTGTATTCGACCAATATTTGACCTGTAAGCTTAACACGGCAACATGCTCTAGTCGCGTCGCGCGCGGGATAGTTTACCCGTCATTTTCTGACGTTTCTAATTAGATAGTGGCAGATAGACTATCTCGCGCGTATCTGTACTAACGCCTTGCTGTGCTAAGCCGGCTGATGTGTGCAGGTGTGGAGTCGAGCTCGGCAGCCAGCCCTCGCGCGGCGGAGCGCGGGCTGCAGGCGCTGCTGGCGCGGCGGGCGCCCGCGCCGGGCCCGGGCCCCGCGCCGGCGCCGGCGCGCGCGCCGCCCGGCCTGCCGCCCGGCAGCGTCGACGCCGGCCTCGAGACGCAGTGGACCCAGTTCCTACTCACCAACAGGGCGTTTCGGCTTCAGGCCACTATGTATGTTTATATTTTAGCTTTAATATACTATTTACAAAGATATAAAGATACACTTTTAATTTCTTGTATCTGACACCTGAATTCGGCCCTGCGCAGACGACAGACTATCCACGGCGGACTTTTTAGTCTGTGAAAATATAACCTATGTGGATTGTATGCAGTAACGCACACGACGCGCAAAATGTCCGGCGCACAATCCATACAAACCACGCAGACTTCTTGTGCGCCGCAGACTCGATCGCACAAAAAGTCTGTTGTCTGCGCTGCCCCTGCCCCTTAGGGTGCATTTTCGGCTGACGACGCGAGCACGCGAGACGAGACTAGGCGAGACGGGGAATAAATGTAGGTACTTAAGATGTAAACAAGATGTGCCCCCCAATGACGGGTTGGGTATTTTTTACAGGTTGCGTATCTGGCAAGACCTTACAGTGGTCGGCAAGGGACTTGGCCAGTTTTTTTTTTGTGGCGGGGGTAAGTTCGCACATCGTTTTAGGGTCCCCCACATTAGTCGACGCCTTTTCGGCAAAATGCGGGTAGAAAAAGCTTTATGTCAACGCAATAAGGGCGAACAAGACATCAATCGGCTCGGCTCGTTCGACCGAGAATGGCCGAGCCAATTCACGTCTTGTTCGCCCTTATTGCGTTGACATAAAGCTTTTTCTACCCGCATTTTGCCGAAAAGGCGTCGACTGGTTTGGTGAGACCCTTAGCCTGGGAAAAGCGATGCCACTACAAAACCACTTCAAAATTTGGCCCAGATTTTTGCTGAACATACTCGTATGTATAGAACACTCGGTCCACGATCTTCGTTTTTCGTTTGTTTTCGAGGTTTTTAGTCAAGTGTCATATTTTAAAACTGTTCAAGTTAGATTAACCGAAAAAATATGTATTAATATAATAGTATAGTAATAAAATAAACAAAAAAACATATTTTAAAACCTGCTTCGTTTCCCAGTTGTAAATAGTACATACATATATACATAACGTCACGCCTCTTTCCCACAGGGGTAGGCAGAGACTACTTTGTTCCACTCGCTACGATCCTGACATTCCTCTTTTGCTTCATCTACATTCAGTAATCTCCTAACTCTTGACCTGACCTAGCATACAAATTCAAATTCTCGCCTTGCATCGTCTTAAGCTTAAGTATTGCATTGCCGATGGAAAGACATATTTTCTTATCTCGCATGCAATTGCCATCGGCTCAATGGAACAAACTGACATAATTGTTTTCTTTGCATAATTATTTTCTGCAATTTTAAAAGCGTTGATAATCAGCGTAGATCTGTCAAGAACAAAGCAGTGCCAAAGGCGAATCAGTCAGATAAATAACCTTGCCGATGTTGAATTTACAAGTACAAGACCTATTTTAATTTAGCAGTCCCAATTTTTAATTTACCAGTATTTAGTCCAATTCTGTATAAAACCAGCGAAATTGACGGCGAATAGGTAACGGGTAGTGTTGGTAGAGTCAGTAGGAGGAAGTGGATATTTTCATATTTGTATGAGGAGACTGGGCCATTTTTATTCTCATAACTTTCATCTCTCAGGTTTGTCTCTCATCTAAGTTCTGCTGCCCAGGTCAATCCATGCGAAGTCAATGTTTCAAATAATTTTCAGTTCAAATTAATAGTAGCTCTAGGTACTTCCTTTTATGCATTTAGTGCTCGCGCCTACTAAATACGTTAATTGAGTAGGATTACGTATTATAATTTAACAAAAGTACTTCGAATAGTGCTGATGATATAATGTAAAACTAATCCGAATGTGGAGCAATTTTCTGCTGCCTGAACAATGTTAGCAAACAATAATATTATTCGAATGTCCCTTGTATTACGTATGTATCTTAGCTGAATAAATATCGTTATCAGACTTTATTATATTTAATAAATAATCCAGTCCTTTGAAGCTCTTCTTTCATTCATAAAACTTTTTGTTAATTTTCACTGTAGTAATTTTCATAACTACAAAATTAAGCGCCATCTAGCAGCAAGCGAGTGTAACAGTATTGCAGCGAAAAGAGGGCGCTGTCAAGGGATTGATTGCGCGCCGCGACGCGACGACAGCGGCGCCGGCAGCGGGCTCGCCGAGAGCCGTGCATTCGGGCGCGAGTTTATTTATTCGCCGCGCGAGCCGCGGGCCGGAGGTCGGTCGTGGTCGAGAGTGCGAGCGCGGGACCGGCGCGTCTCCCCGTCCAGTGTTGTTGTATCGAGTATCGAGTCGGTGTTCAAGTGACTATTATGAGCGACAGGGACAGGTCGTCGCCCTCCCTCACGGACACTCCGCTGAAAACTTACATCGGCCGACACGACGACGACTACCCCCTCATAAACGGAAACGGTGAGTGAATTTGATAGTTTCGACCCTCGAACTGTAGCGCGAGTGTAAGACGGATATAGTAGAGCGCGTGGTATGGGCGCGCATCACGCGCTCGCACGCACTCCCCACTCCCGCGAGCGCGTGCGGCGCGCGCGTCGTGCGCGCTGCAGCGCCAGGGCACTGGGTCACCGGGCTCTAATCGCCTGTCGTTCCGCGAAGGTCGGCTCGCACTCCCAGCAAATCCCCACAAGACGATTAACTTTGCCGCATTGAAGCTGCCGCAGGTTCGATCGACCCGCGACCAGCCCCTTTCGGAATCTATCTAGATATAAATGTGCCGCCTGTATCTATACTACACACCACGGAACGTCCTGCGGATGAATGGAAGCGGTATCATTAGTAAGTCATTCAAAATTCGGTGCAGATTTGGATTTTGACGCGTATATAGGACTGACAGTGTATCTGCTGAGTTTGGATAAATAGTTGTGCATGGTAGGTAGGAAGGAGGGTACGTAGGTGCGTGCAATAATATGTGGTGTTGTACTGCGGACTCGGAGACGGAGAGGAAGCGAGAGGGGTGCCGTGGTGCGGTCTCCACTCTCCAGCCGCCGCGGCGTGCTGTGGATCGATACAGGGTGACCTTAGGTTAGGTCTTAAACGGAATCACTTTTGGAACTCGCGATTTTTTTCTAAGAGATACCTAAGACTTTTTTTGCGCTGTTTGCTGAATCTGTCGCAGCGTTTAGTATGTCGAAACAGCTCTTTGTTTTATGTTTACCGTTGTTTGTGGTTAACTACCTAAGTAATCTAGGTTCAGGTTTTCGACTGGGACGAAAGGATTTTTGTTTAAAATTTTAAACCAAGCATGGCCTTCTGATATTTTTATAACAGCTGCAATTCAAAATAAAAGTTGAGATTGACTAACTGCGGATACCTAGTAGATAACAGACAGGCAGACGTTACTTAATACGCTTTTGCTGTGATAATAGGATTATGGTACCTGACTAATTGCGATAAACTTACGTACGTACTATCTTTATAAACGTATCTAAAGGAAAAGAAATACAGCCAGGTGGAATTAGGTATAACATTTTATTTCGATTTAGGAGTAAGGTAAGAAAACAGTTTCAAAACTCTGAAAAAATACGTAATAAAATAGTTAAAGAACTTTAATAAGCAATTATTTATCTAAATTTATTATTATATCTAGTTAAATTATAATTCACCGTTTTGATTTCACCCTGTATAGGTTTACATATTTTTGACGTACTTAGTTGATGATTACAAAACTAGGAACTACAGCTGATTTCATCTTTGCGTTAGATGAAAACTGCGATGTCTGCGATGAACTTATTTTTACTTAGGTAGTCTTTGTAACTACTTATCTATGTTTTATGGAAAAATAGGAGTGACTGGTTATCCGTGGGTATATTAGAGAGTGTGAGTAGCTTGGTGCTTTAAACAAAGACAAGGCATCAAAAGTAAAAAGTTAAATGTTTTTCGTATTATAATCGAGAAACTTCCCTGACCCGTCAAGGAACCTTTTCACATACCTAAAATATCGCGGTCAAATCGTTTAATATGACATACTTACTCGTTAAAAGTTTGGATGATACTTATAAATATAACGCTCCATAATATGCTGGGAATTACATGTTTATTTACTTGACTGTACCTAAATCAGCACAATGTTCTTTTTGCTGAAACTTTGTATACTGTAGTTGATAGAGCTGAACCGTACGTTCTGCAGTTATCAATACTATTGATTGAGCGCTCATCCTCATAAAACGTTACCGGTTCTTTGCAACCAAATATCATAATATCCTATAACATATTTCGACTGTATCTCAAATTGTCTTAGTTCGAAAATGACTAAAACCTCAAAAACGTTGACTTTTAATCGAATAAAATGTTATATATTGACGTCTACACATTACACCCGATAACCAAAATGTATAGTGGTATTCAGACTGAAAGTTAAATTGCATTAGTTTCATAATAGTCCAGTCATTATTGACATCCGAAATCGAAAATTTAACAATAATTTCAAAAGTTTTCAAACTTCGGTCTAGTGAATGGTACATTGAGACAACAATAAATCTCATTTTGCAACCTTGTCCGCAGTCCGGAACATTGTTAAAATTGCAATTTAATTAATTTTTGCTGTATTAAAAAATTTTTTTACAATATCCTTATTATACCAGTATTACATCAGAATAGATGTTTTCGAAATATGCAACCAAGTTTCAAAACTTTTGTAATTTTTCCGAGACAGCCTTGCTCAAAAAATGACCACGAATTTAAAACGAATTATAAAATAAACATGTTCCGGTCGACCAAAAAGGTTGCAAATTTATACAACCGTTCGGTATATTTTTCCGATGTATGTGTCAAGTTTGCAGAACTTTTGGAACGTTTTCCTTCAATTTAATAAAGAAAAACATTAATTTTTAATAACAAAAAATGTTCCGTACACTTGAATTGGTTGCAAATTTGACACGTGATGTAAAATAGTATATTTAACACAAATCCAACTTTGCAGAACTTTTGGAATTTTTTTCACGACCATACAGCAAAAATTAATTAAATTGCAATTTTAACAATGTTCCGGACTGCGGACAAGGTTGCAAAATGAGATTTATTGTTGTCTCAATGTACCATTCACTAGACCGAAGTTTGAAAACTTTTGGAATTATAGTGAATTGATTGTCTTGACTGACTGGACTATAATATCCCAAATTCAAAAACACACTTTCCTAGAAAAATGCCTAAAATTTTGTCTAAAGGCCTTAACAAACGTACCTATCAACTCAACGTAAACTCAACCTTCAAACTGAAACCCGTAAGATGATAATTAAAATTAATACTGTTTTATTTACTCATTCCTGTCAATGAATACTTTTCATATCGAGAATTTGACGTTTAAATCTTGAGACCGTTTTGTTTTGTTTTTAGTCAAGTGTAGTAGATTAGGCTGAATTGGAAATTAGTACACAAGATAAAGTGAGTTAGACTTAAAGAGATTTCAGAAATTCTGGATATTAAGAATTAGGCTTAAGTCATTTCGAATTTTTGACATTATGAAACTTCTCTGTTTTGATATTGCGATGTATTGAGAACATTGTATTATGATATTTGGTGGTAGCGAATCGGTAACCATAAAAGTCATAAAACCATGTTTGCCAAGAAGTTGCCAGTATGTAGGACTGTAGGTAGGTATAACTGCCACTACCACTTGCCAGATCATGAAAATACCTGTTTTTCTTGATATCGCGATTCTGTCTGTATCATTGCGATATTAGTACCTACATACATATTTTTTAAGAGGCTTTCCGCAGCTAACTTTCTTACGAGATGATGCAGATAGAATAACAAGTGACGCGATCAGCTCTATTTAGAGTAGACGACACCCGCCCGGTAATCATTAAAGCGCGCATTAAACCTGTTCACTTAGACGTTGCATTATCTAAGTGAATATTTAGGTACTACACTAATTAATTACTTAGGTATTTTTTTAATCAAAGTCTGCGTTTCTGTACCATGCGTAAAGTTGAATGATTAGTTTAGAGTTGACTTTGCAATTTCTTTTTGTCGAACCGGTTTAATTGTATTGTGTTTTATAAACAATACTTCCCAAGGACAACCCTGAAGAATGTTAGGTAGAAAATGAATCGATTTCCTTTACTACATGATTAGTGACCGTCTTTGGAAATCTCGGGTTTAAGTGTGCCTACTCGGACCCCGTAATTGGGTATTACGATAGTTCGAAGTTATGAGCCGCTACTGCCCGGCTGGTACGATAAAAAGTTTTTAAAAATATCTCCTTCAATATTTGAAAACAGTGAAAGGGGTAACAAAATAACTATCACGTTCTAAGAATGAAGCCATAAATAAACTGAATAGTTTTGAAATTCAGCTCGAACACTGCTGATGATAACTGCCCAACTATATTTAACTCGGCTGTTGCGGCTAGGAATGTTTCGATGTGTTTCACTTTCCGACCGGACAGTCCAAGGAAACGCTGACGCACGGAAAATAATAGGATCACAATTTATTGTGCTCAATAAAACTTCTCTCACGTAAACTCTAGGTATTCGGGCGTGTAAACAGTAAAAAACGTTAACGTCACTAAAAAGCCACGATTTTTTGTTGCCGTGGAGTTCTGTTGGGTCTTCAAGTTTGTCGGTCCATTTATAGCTATATTAGCTATAGGAACATCTATCGGGAAGTGATGCACGTAGGTAGACCAGAGACCACGATGGGGTCTTTCATTCATTAATTTAATTACAACATCCATGGAACAAGAGAAGAGGTGTTATTATAATATAAACCCAACACCACACAACCAATCCCGGAAAGATGGCCGATACACCTATTTAAATTCATCAATTAAATAAGTGTTACTTTTTAATCACTGTAAAAGTGTTAGTGGTTGTCCGCTTCTGTAATCCCTTTTTCTCCCGGCGGCAACAACAATTCATTCAGCAATCAATTAATCACTTGCAGCCGGCACGAGAGGCGGTCGCACAGAGCTGGAACCACTTTTTAGGGCACGTGGTCTGATTAGAAAATAGCGTATATTTTCGGTTTCGGTTTATTGCATTTTCTGCCAGTTTATCATACAGCTGTTATTGTAATAATTAATAAGAGAACACGTAAGTAAGTATAAAAATAATTACAATAATGTCTTAACTTAAGTCATCTAAATAAAATGCCGAATTCATATTATAGTATATTAAGAAACAAAAAAAAAACATGTGATCAAAACGTTGAAAGGGAGAAGAGGGGAGAAGGAGAAAGCAAAAAAAAATGGAAAAGAGGAGAAAAAGATAAAAAAAACGGAAAAAAATCTCTACTTCTAATTAATTTTAAGAATGGAATACAGGCGTGAGAATATGTATGTATGTATGTATTATTGTAAAACTGCTGTGTCTTTACGCGGAGCGCACAGTTAAACACAAGATAAAAAAATTTGTAATACTAAAATCATCAAGGTACCTACGAACCACGAGTCCGTAAATGAAAAATTTGTTTAAAAAAAAATGCCGAAGTTTCAAACCCCGGCGACACATTTGAGTCATTCTGAATTTATGTACGAAATCATGTTTGAAAGTTGACACGAGCTTCTAGGCGAAGAAAACATCGTGAGGAACTCTCAAGCAATTGGGATGTAATTCAGCGGTTTGTTTGTAGCGTCGTGTAGATGATACTTTATCCTATTCTCATCTCATTCAGTTGTATTCGAATTGAAAAGCAGTGCAAAACACGATCGTGACACACGAACATCTCGGCTTAAATGTTTCGTTTTAATCTGTGTTATGTTATGTAGGCACCTACCTATGAGCTTGTCAGTTACGTCGCGAATATTTTGATATGCCCAATCTAAATAATATGTAGTTCAATAGTTTTCCCGATGATCCTAATTACTAAATCATCAGAAAAATCACTAAAAAGGCGGCAATTAAGCTTTTGTTTAATCATAGACAAGCAAAACATACAAGGAAAACATGTGAAGTTCGTATCGGCTGAAGTTTAATTTTCATTGAAAGTATCTATTAGGTATGTTGGCAATTGTGATATGCTAATATTTGCAAATGATTGCTAATTTGATTCATTATCGTCAGTTTTAATAAATGCCCGCACGCCGGTAACACACTTGTAGCGCCCCAGCGCCACATGCGTCGAACAGCCGAACTAAACGGTTCTACATCGCGCTAACGAAGTTTCGACGAACGGTTGCATAAATACAACTTCCAACTTCCTCTCTGTGGACTTCGGTCCCCAGGCATAACATCTGCCTGGAGAGAGATCTCTCTATTGGAGTCTTTCCCACACACTGTATAAAACTCAAAATAATATAAATTTCGATATCCTTCTTAATCATTTCATTATGTTACTATTACCTACTATCTATCACAGACAAAACCATTTTCCTCGGTTGTGGTCTTGTGGTATCACGCGTGAACGACTATCTGATTTTTAAATAGTATTTCTTCATTATCAGTGGACTTTGCACGGCAACATGCGCGAATCGACTCTCAGTCAGATACCACCACACGGGGGTTAATCGTTTAAAGTTATCATGAATGAAAAAGAAACATACCTACAGTCGAATTGAGTACCATCTTCCATCTTCTTTTTTTTGGAGTCGGTTGAAAAAAGGGCCAAGGCGCGGGGACCGGGGTATCAGCTGTTTCGTATTCGTATACCTACCTTGATAGATTTGCTTACTGCGCAACTAAATCCAATCATTCTGAGCTGTGTTTTGAGATGCGTAATCGTTGAATCGTTTAGATATGACTATCGCGGTCAGCTTATCTTGCGCGCCTTATTGATAACCGTTAACCGTAGTCTGTTGCGCCGGTTTAATAACTTATAATGTAATCCTCTCTGTGACACTATTCAATAACAAATCTGCTGTAATGTCTATAGAATATATACAGTATAGATTTATCTATGAATAAGATTGTGGTCACTTACTTTTGCGAGTAAGAATAATAAGTTGAGGCGGCATAGGGTTTAAATTAATCAAGGTATTGCCAGCTTAGTTGAGATTGTATAAACTCTAACCGAACCTAAAGCAAACTCGGTTAAGAACCGACCTTGTCTCTATGCAAGCATGTTTAGTCGCGCCGGCCGCCGCGCCCCGCGCGCGAGTCCGCCGCCGTTGGCAATGCGCAGCTTGGCATACAGTGACCTGCAATGCTCAATTTAACATCAAACGGCAGTCTCACAGAATGAGCCATTCAGTGATTGTGTTCAGCGCCCGTTCAGCACTTAACTTCGCTGTGATTCAGCCACGAGGGATATGTTTATTGGGTTCTAATTAGTTGTGGTCACTGTGTCCGCGACCAGTGGGACATGTAACAACGGAGGTGAATATCGGTTTGAATTTATATCTCGCACACAAATAAATTGTCGCCAAGGTATTCGTAACAGATGTTTAGGCTTTAATGATGATAATGGTTTTATGTAGGTTCTAAGTTGGTATTGATAAAAGGCACATTTTACCAGCTTTTTCAAACGAAAAATTGATTTACTAGCGAGTATAAGTTGTAAAGATAGACCTACTCTAAGAATATATTTTATTATCGTTTGGTTTTATTCAAATTTGTTCGAATTAATATTACCTAAGTATGACGCTAGTCAAACAAAAACTCTTCTCAAACATTCTTCTTTACAAGACACATTTAAAATATTACCTGCGACATGCCTCTACTAAATCGGTAACTTTCTATACATACAAATTGTTTATCAAAGCGTTGGCTTTTAGTTAAGGAGTTCACACTATCTAGAGATCTCAAAAGTTCGGTGTCCGGGATCCGAGTAAGTTTTAAATTGGCAGCGCTCGAGCCTCGCCCCTCAACCATTGAGCTATTCTACTAGGTACGTAAAGTTACTAGTAGTATAAGCTCAATGGCCGCAACCGCCGAGCGCGGCTTCGGCAGCACTTGGATGCAACGACATCGGCAAACGGAACTAAGTATTGCAACTTCAGGCCGTAACAGCGCGGCGTACAGCCACCAAATTATAAACTCGCTAATTTGGTATTCTTATACTTAAATACGTGTACTTAGTACGTAAAAGCCATTTGGAGAACGCCCACCTTATGTTTAGTTATTAGCATCAGGGCGTAAATGCGTAATTGTAATTTTGCTTAAATACGTCTAATTAATTCTTGCAGAAAAAGTTTTGCTAACGATGATATTATGAACCGGATTAGCAGTAGGTGTACTCGTAAAGATATATGTACATAATATAATCAGATTTGAAATACGTGTAACGATGTAAAAATGTTTTCGAAGTCCCATGTCTTTGAATCGTGTTTGATCGGTCAAACCTCAGCTGCTTGTTGTTCCCTCCGCACCTAAGATTTTTAATCGTGATATACCTACCAGTGTATGTAAGAGTGATCGGCACGGTAAATGAGTAAGCGTGCAAAAACTCGTCCGCGGTCGAAACGAGATAGCTTTTTGCGCGGCCACGTGGAGTGCGATTGTAATTGAAAAAGTTTTTTGTTCCAGGGATTGATTACTTCAGCGTCAGTTTTATTATTACGATCGCAATTTCTGTCTCTCCGCAACAGTTTGTAACACAAAGTTATCGGGTCTGCCTGTATTCGTTATTAAAGAGAGTAGGTACCAACAGTAAAACATAACTTGAGTAGGGGAAGAATGCGTATTTTAGGTAAGTTTTGAGCAATTTTAAATGAAAATGAAAACCGAACAAAGCCGTAACGGCGAAGCGTTCGAAAAGTGCGCAGCGCAACGATAGAGTTAAAGTGCCTTCCGGCTAATAAAGAATAAAGCCCTGAAAGGCAAAGATGTTGCCGTACTGCTACTGACCGAGAGCTTGTCTCAAAAATTTGAAAGCTCCTGAAATGTCACGTCAGTCAGTCTCATACTTTATGAATCATAATAACCATAATTGTACAACAAGATAAGATAAAATATTTTTGATTTTATTAATAAATAGCTGCCTGCTGCTTCGAACCCGTTGAAGATATTGGTATTTTTAATATACATGTAAGAAAATTAGTCTAACAGTGATAAACTCGAAAATAGTGATTTAGCACTGTGGGTACCTACATAATGTATAATAGAGCAAAACATTTGGAATTTTTTATTTTTTTATTTTTATACTATGCAACAAGACCATAGATGCAACATAAAGGAATGCAGTATGACCTACTACTGCCTGAAATTAAATAAAATTTTCTTCCAACAAAATTAGCTCCTCTCGATTTCTTTCCATACACGCCGACGTCGCACTATCTTGGAAAACACTGTGCGATTGACATATCAAGAGTTGTGTTGTACAGTGGAGAAATACGTCCAAAGAAAACAGAACCAGGATAGATGGGTACTTGACTTGCACAAATGCCATCTTAAAACAACCGTCCATGACTAGAATAGCAGCCACCACCTAAAGCAGACCGGCAGTTATTTGGAACGGCGAACATTAAATGGCACCGATGGATACCTATGGTTTATTTTTGTTACGGTTTTGTGTCCTCGAAGACGGCGGCGAGTGATGAAATATAAGTTGCTGGGAGGCGATGCTCCCGGCGCGGTGTCGTCTCCTGCCTTTATCAGATTAGATTCTCCCCAATCCTATATAACTCAATTATCTTCTGAGATACCTATTAGATACGTCAGTTCAGTATCGACAATGCCACGTGTAACATTTATTTATGTTGAATCAAATGCATGCATCTTTGTTTTTACAAAGTTAATATTTGTATCATCAGAACCAAATGGGTCGACAGCGCACGTGTGACGTTTGCACACGTTGCAGACGTTTCTAAGTGGCGTTAATTTCATATACACAAGGCTGTAGGTATCCTTGTACACCATGAATGTTTGAGTGTGTGGGTGCAGGTACCCATAGAAATTCTGTTTATCCTTCTACGTTGGATACAAAATTTAAAAACTTTTCTGCGCTATCGCGGAGAAACTTATTTTCCTCGCAAATTTCTAAGAACAAACGAAGGCCTTCGGAGCCCCGTAAGTGACATTTATTTTAAACTACGCCGCCAATGGGTAAGTATAAGCACAAGTGCGCGGATGGGGAATAAAGCAAGCAATTAAAAAAAACACCCATCTAGTTAAAAGCTTTAATTAAAACAAAGGTTTATTGACTTCTCTGTGTTACTTACTATAGTTAGAGACATACATTTTGTGAAGGTGACTTCCGTAACACAGAAAGCTATCGTGGTATTGTTTTTATTAACTGTATTTTCGAAATACTTGTTCACTGGTAATTGATAACCAGTACTTTTTATTGTAATGTACCTACCTAACAACAAAATAAACTTTTGATCTAAGTATTTCAATAGTAGGTAGGTATAGAATCTTTATACTTAGCACATTGTAGCAAATTATTGTTGCAACGATTTCTGAACCAGCTAATGATTATCGCCAGGCTTCTTAAGTAGACACTGCCATTGACTTTGTAATGTTCTGTAATGTTCATATGACGGCATTGTTCGCCGTATCTACATGAAACAGAAAACAAAGTTACGCGGTCGCTGGTGCATTGGATATAGTTCTAACTACAAGTTATGTCGCCTCAATCAAAGGTTACGACAGTTCTGTTGTTCATGCAGATGGTTAGACAGTCCATGATGTTGTGCCGTTCTTATGAGGGAATTGTTTCACCGTTTCATGTAAATTAGTTCTGCTTTTAATGCCCTCCGAAATATTTTCACAAGAACAACCAAACACCAAGCTAACTCCGCACGCTTTCGACCGTCCGTTAAGCTTACTTCTTAATATAACTCAAGTCGCATGATTTCAATGTTGACTAGTAGAATGTTCAGCAGATATTCATTCGCAACAAGCAACTAAACGTGTCAAAAACACTAACCTGATACTGATAATGACGTTGCATTGCTCTGCTAAGGAAAACATTATTGCGTTTATTGTGATAACGTTTTGCGGTGGGTTAGAAATCAATTGGTTCAACCGGACCTATGACACGACGCAAAACTTAGGTACTTAAAATCGTAAATT
The DNA here is from genome assembly GCA_005406045.1 of Adoxophyes honmai. Lineage (NCBI taxonomy): Eukaryota > Metazoa > Arthropoda > Insecta > Lepidoptera > Tortricidae > Adoxophyes > Adoxophyes honmai. Next base: position 64,033 of record BHDV01012988.1, read on the forward strand.
AACAAATAAGAGAGTTTTAATTGATCGCATTACCACCGTAGGAACCGGTGTCACTTATTTTTTTAGTCAAATTGAATATTGCAACACTCGCAGGTAGGAAAGATGACTAAAAAATATTTAAGTATATATTTTTAACTTGTTCGATAAACAAAAAATCTGATAATTTTAAACAAAAAAAAACCGACTTCAAATTTGGGCTATACTGAAAGCATTTGTCTGATAATGAGGGTGACAAGGGCGGATCCAGCTTTGGCGTCAGGAGGGGGTCACATTAGGCGAGGTCAAGTCAAGAACTTAAAATTTAATTTTGATAACAATAGATATAAGTAAAAAGTAGGTATTTTATACGAGTAAATGTGCGTTAGTAACTGCATTTAAAAATATTTTTATTTTTTATTGTGTAGCTGTTGAATTAGTTGAAAATGATACTCAACATGATTTTTAGTCACAAAAATGTCAAACTGTCAAAAGTATAAATCTTTTATCCAAAAAGTAGTGTCATATTCGATTTCAGCTCTGTCAAATTAGTCGAAAAAATTATTCCGGTAATTCTCCAGACTTATGTCAAAATTCTAATTACCGCGTCGCTTTTTTTCCGCTTACTTTTCAGTGAATATGATATTAAATCCTGAAACACATAGATCATTGGAATATAAATAATTAAACATTCCAATGATCTATGTATTTCAGGATTTGAAATCATATTCACTGAAAAGTAAGCGGAAAAAAAGCGACGCGGTAATTAGAATTTTGACATAAGTCTGGAGAATGACCGATTCAAGACAATTTTTTGAGACAAATATGTCCAACTATCCCTTTTTACGGACACTGATCCCTAACAAGATCGCTCGAAATCACATAACTCACAAATAATTAGTGACGAACCGAAGTTGCAATTCTGGCCGAAGCCGAGGCCAAACTATTGGTCGGACTCTACAATAGTAGTTCAGATCATCAGAATCTGTTGCGTTGTTGCACCCTATACATATATTACTAGCTGTGCCCGCGACTCCATCCGCGTGGAATATTGACCAATTTTTCGCCGTTTTTTTTCATATTTTCCACTGTTTTTTTTTTCACATTTTCCACTTCGGTCCTATTGGTCGCAGCGTGATGTTATCATTATACCCTACACTGGCCCTTCCTCGATAAATGGTCTATCCAACTAATCCTGTCATTTCATCGGAAAAAATGGCTTAGAAATGCAAATGAACCTAAAAAAAGGAGCCTAATTAAGTTTAACTTGAAATTGTCGACCAAGATTTCACAAGTGGGTTTTCCTCCATTTCATAAAAGGCAAAAAAAAAGATTTTTTAACAATAACTCTGTTATCCGACGAGATGCGAAAATTTTGATAGAACGCTTTTTTGAAGATATTTTTATGCTCTACAATTTAAGTAGGAATTCTCACTAGGGAATGCAGGCGTGATGTATGCATGTGAGTAAAAACGAATTTCATACCCAAAATTTTCGACTTTTTCAATCGATATCTAGATAACGATGCATGTTACGCAAAAAATATTAATACCTACATAATTGAATTGTATACGTATTAAATTGTAGAGCGTAAAAAATCTACAAAAAAGCATTTTTTGCAAAATTTTCGTATCTCGTCGTTTAACAAACAGAATTATTGTTAAAAAAAAAAAACATTTTTTTCCTTCTTTCCAAAATGGCGGAAAACCCACATAGGAAATCTTGGTCGACAATTTTAAGTTAAAAGTAAGCTTTTTAGGCTCCCCCACGTCATATTAAAAATTTAGCTTTCTCGGTTAATTTGCATTTTTAAATCTATAATAATGACTGGACTAAACACAAAAATAATTTTTCAATTCGAATCAGTAGTTCCTGAGATTAGCGCGTTCAAACAAACTCTTCAGCTTTATACCTAATATTAGTATCTAAAGGTGGAAAATAAATGAAAGAGGAAGCATTTTCCGTTTTTGCCCCACCAAAAAAAATCAAGATCTGGGGCTGACGAAATGTGACCTTTAATGAAACGTGGCGGGTGGTGGAGAGGTAAAATTAAAATTTTCCATGTGTTAGTTTCGTTCCCAAACGGTTGCCATGTCATCATACAAAGTTATTATATTATTATTACATTAATTCATGATTTTGTGGTTCAATCCAGGGGGGGGTCATGACCCCCATGACCCCCCCCCCTGGATCCGCCGTTGGAGGGTGACCTTCCATCACCAGCAGGCTTCCCTAATTACTGAAATTATAATTTCCAGTCTGCAGGTGCATTCAGTATTGAAAGAATTATCCTTTAACTCCTAAGCATTAAGGAGTTGACCTTCCATAGTCATATTTTTTTTACTCCCAGACGTAAATACTGGTGTAGCTTTGAAAAATGTACTTAAAACATTACCTGTGCCAATAAAATTTAAGGGTTGCCCTCGATTTCCCTGATATTCCATCATCAGATCAAGATATGCTGGAAATGGGACCATCTGGAAACTATACCCTTTCAAACAAAAAAAGAATTTTTCAAATCGGTCCAGGCGTCTTCGAGTAATCAGCGAACACACATAAAAAAAAAAATGATAAAAAAAATAAAAAAAATAAAAATATCCCGACGAATTGAGAACCTCCTCCTTTTTTTGAAGTCGGTTAAAAATAAGAGGACACAATTTTCGAATGACATTATTATTGAGTACAATTTTTCAAGCCACCACTCCAAAAATTTACGACTTATAATTATTTTATAACACGAAACAATGTTGTTGTTTCATATTTTTCTGTAACCTAACTGACGAACTAAATGGAAAGACATATTTTTAACCCAGTCGTCATCCCTCAAAATCATTGAAGATCAAAGTGGATTACTGAAACTAACAGAGTCGTGAAAAGCGATACAGCTTTAGTTATATGCACGTTTGCGAGGACGACAGTCAAATTGGTTAATTAAAAGAATAAAATATGACTGGTCGCCGGATGCTAGAGCGCGTGACTGCAAAAAAGTATTTTACATAAAGTTTTATACAAAGAGTTTACTCTCTCTTGCTACAGATATGTATTTAGTATAGGTTCGCTAAATAAGATCTTCGGTCGCTTAAAACTCTGAAGAAAACAAAGTGAAGCACGTCTATCTACACTTATCAGTACAGGTATATGAATTGCGTATGTTTGGCAAATTAAAGTCCATGGAGCTAAATTAACAGCAGCGCCCAGAGCGACGATTGCCAGGCCGCGGCAATTAGGCCCACCAGTGACCAGTTCTGGCTTAGCCTATCGATCCATGTTTGAGAAAATTACGATGTGCCTTTAATTCTTGAAACCGACACCTAATTCTATTCAAATGTAACAATGTCATTGCTATTAGTCAATTATTGATAAATAGTCAGGAAGTATTTTTTCAACTTTCTCGCACTAGAAACAGATTTCCACGACGTAAATAAGACAGAAAAAATTAAGCCGAATATTAAAATAAATAGCGAGGGGAACAATGTATAATACAGCGTACGTATGTTTTGACTACATGACTGATTGATGTAACAGCGTTGACTTTGGAATCTTGCTATTTTTTCAATTAGTTTTTGTAACGCGCTGCTACGAAGTATATCAATTGGCTCATGACAAACATCACAAAAAATCAATTACTACCTATTTACAATTTAATCACTCTTCTTTGCTTCGTCATCGTTTAAAGTTTTGTAGGCTTAGGTTTGCAACAAAGTCGGTGGGACGGCATGTTGTTACAAAGTATTGTCCCCGGTGCATTCTATTCTCGTCTATACGAATGCTATGAACACGAAACCACCAAACTGATATTGATTTGATGGTTTTTAGTTTATGGGATGTTATCTATTATGTAAGTTTGTAATAATTTAACTCACCCACAAGTACTAGAGCAAGTTGTGTGAAGGCAACCGCAAGTCCATGCATAGACCTCGGCGAGTTTGCTGCGAGCACGTCACTAATTCGCTGCGTACTCTCAGGATTAAAATACCAAATATAGGTTCTCAAGAAGAAGCGAAATTGCTGCGCGTTCACGGCGAAATTTTTTTTAAGCACTCATGGCGGAATCGTGACTCTCACGCGGCGCCGTCGTTACGCGCCCGTTGCGTGCCCGCCTCGCCTTCAACTCGCCCGCAATTCACAAAATTGTGATACTGATAAGGCCCTTACTGTACCTCTAGTTTTGTTGATTTCAAATTCACGTGCAGATAAACAAGGTATTAAATTGCATTAATTGAGTCCAAAACGTATTTAAGCGCTCACTAAAATCACGAAGAGTTGCGAGACTCGTGACATTGTTCACTGAAGTAGGTATAAACAAGCTACCAACACAACACAAGACTGCTTGTGAATTCCACAGTGCTTTAGTTTTTATTGCCATCGCACTTGCATGTTCTTATTGTTAGCGATTTGGCGGGCGTCCACCCTCTGCCATCCACCGTTGCGCTGATTTACTAGCCTTACATTACAGAGACACTGCACTTTCGTATACAATATAGTTTCACAATAATCCTTTATAAAGTATGTCTTAGAATCGCGCTGCTGGTCGTTCCTAGTGTTTTTTGTTTCCTCTGAGTGATGAAATGACGATATACGTATCACAAAATCGCAACCTTTATCTGTAACTAAAACGTGGAATCGAAAACATTTTGTACGCAATTTCCGTACTTATAGTTAAACCAACGTATGTATATGGCAGCCGGTGTAGAGGCGAAAAATAAAGCGTTTCATTAAGTGATTGACGCCAACGGTGTGAGCTAGCGTGTTGGATCGATGTTGGAGTGGCTCGGGACCGGAGGCGGCCGAGTGCAGGCCGTCCGATGGAAGCGTGGGCGGCGACCGGCTGTCTGAGGCCGTCGCAATTAATCACTTACCACCATCTATGATGCTTTACCCCCTATATGTCTTTGTTTTGCGAGAACCCGGCCTACCCTAAATTCCAGGAAATACCTACTAGCCCATGCAATTCTGCCAATAAGTTAATTAAACGGCTTGAATAGCCAAGATCCAGCTAAGACACGCGACTGTATTGTCACTAAGGAGAATCTCGTTGTTTACTCTATCATTGGAGAAACCCTGACACTGAGTGATGACACTAATAAATAATACTATATTTCATATTTATTATGCGAGAATTGCGAGCGCTCGAAACTCTTTTTTTTTCAGACCACTCCGTTAAAAGAGGATATGAGAGTATTAGGTAAGGGAGACTGGGGTAAAGGATTGACTTGACTCATCCTCGATTAAAAAACGGTAATACAGAATTTCGTAGGTTTTTGTTTGTTTTGAACAGTTTTCAGATGAAGCGTTAAATTATTCAGAAGTAAAAGTTCGTAATTTGGAAATAGTTAATTTAAAATATACAGTTAGGTTTTAGCTGGGTAACTTAATAATTACAAAATAAAACGAGTATGACAGGTCCACCAGTCATAAAAAGCTTGTCTTGAAGAGTTTCTAACTGGGAAGTGGGTCTAATTAGTTTTACAAATACCTAACTTCATCAAACCTACACAAATACTGAATCGCTTATATTTGAGAATCTGCCATAAGCAAAACAAAATACAACAGAGAGCTCTCGTTTTACATACCAATTTATCGTGCATTTTATGTTTTTTTGCTGTAGGTATTTGGGTCAAACCAGCAAAAAACATCGATACGGTTGATTTAAAATCTACGCGTTATGGAGTTGTAAAAGTATAAACGAGGTGTCGAAAATTACGGAATTTTTAAATTTGCGATGTTAATGGTAATAATTGATAGGCAGGTAGGTAGGTACCGGCTGTCTGCGAGTCTTTTGGTGTTAATGTTAATGTTTTTCTGTAGTCCAATCATAGGTATTTGCTGTATTGGTTTTAAAATATGCGAATCAGGCACTAAATCATTAAATTTATGTAGAAAAAAAATCCCGGTTACGGCTATTACGAGTAGAATAATATTAAGAGTGGCGCATAATTGGACTTTCTGCTTGAACTTGACAACTCGAATTAAACATTTTGGAGTCTTCAATCTTACTACTTTAACTAAGGTCAGTGTGGGTAAGTCCGGCATATATTTTGCAGAGATGACTTTGGGTTGCTCTAACTAAGTAATTTATTAAGTTACGTATGTGTTTGAAATTGCAATAGATAGAGAATTTAATAATTTACTAATTACTGTTATTGAAATATAATTTTAACAATATTTACGCGAAATATCGTCATTTTTATAAATCTTGGCGTGTAGACGGTCTTGCCTTACAGAAGAAGGCAAGTCCGTCTAGTAGTGATTTCTCACCCTATTTAGCTGATATTGAGTTCAAAGACAAATTGGATTGCACGCTGAATCATGCCATTGAAAACAATACTCTGATCGCTGCGAAATAAGGTTTGGATCCCTAGTTATCACCATTTTTCTAAATTGAAGGCAAGTCCACAGAGATGGGGTAGTAAACCTTTTTTTGGGTTATTGAGATAAATAGGTACCAGTATTTTATGAGCAAAAATGAGCTCAAAAACAATAGATAAGTAATTATTTGAAAGCAGATAGTGTTACTCATTTTTGTAGTTCGGAGTTTTATTTAAAACCAACAACGCAACCGTCTAAAAACTTTCTTAAAACCTTAAATCTACATAAAACTGTTGGCAACATCTGCCACAGGGCAAGTCCGTCATATGACGGAATTACCTTGTTGTACTGTAGACGGACTTTCCAATTAGCAACATTAAGATGGTAGAAAATTAATGCTCGAATTCTAAGGAAACGAAAGCAGTTTTTATCGATTGAAGTATAGAATGAAGATAAGCGGTTCTCGAATTACTTACTGAGTTACATTTTTACGGAAAAATCCCATTAAATACATTTTTTCACATTTTTTAAAAAACACTCTGCCAACTCGCATTACGAGATCAAAACGCGTTATGACTTGTAACGCGCATATCTCTGCCGCTGGACGTCACAGCGCCACCTTTTTTAGAGCGTTGGAACTAGGAAGTGAAACTGCTTTTTCGACATTAATGTAAGGTGCGTAGCTATTCAAATTCAAGAGTTATGGCAGGTAGACGGACTTGCCTCGTGGACGGACTTACCCACACTGACCTTAGTTATATTATACCTAATTTATCAAACATTTGTGTGAACTTGATTTTATTTACGATTACACATGCAGGTACAATTTCTCGTAACGATGACAGTGAAATACCTACCAGATTTATTTTTATTTTTATTAAACACTCTTTAATGTCTTTCGGAATTTCCTAGTTATTTTTTGACTACCTATTCACAATTAGATCACAGGCCTCTTATTTTTCCTTCGATACTTATTGTGAAAAGCCGTGGTAACCCAGCGGTTCGACCTGTGGCCTCTCAAGCAGAGGGTCGTGGGTTCAAACCCCGGGCTCGCACCTCTGAATTTTTCGGAATCTATGTGCGATATCGAATTTGATATTTATCACGAGCTTATTCGGTGAAGGAAAACATCGTGAGGAAACCTGCATACAGCGACGAAGTAATTTAACGTTGTGTGTGAAGTTCCCAATCCGCACTGGGCCCGCGTGGGAACTATAGCCCAAGCCCTCTCATACTGAGAGTAGGCCTGTGCCCTGCAGTGGGACGTATATAGGCTGATGATGACTTATTGTGAATCCACTGGTCTGTGTTAGTACAAGTATACTTACTATGATTTTGTGAAATTCGCCCTTAAACTATGTTCAACCCGGACTAACAAGAGAAATCTCGTACCCTCTAGAGTTATCGGGTACATACATGATTTCTGAAAACAATACGGTATTTTTCTTTGGGTAGTCTTATAATAAATAACTAATAACAATCTTGCAGGCTTACGTTACAAATCCTATTATTAATTACTTCACATTTCTATTATTAGTACTTACCGTACATTATCTTGTAATATTCTTATTCAACATGCTTTATTATGTGATCCATTTAGCAGTCGACTGTAACTGCTTCTATGCAATTGCCAGGCATGGTATGAGAGGAGATAAAAATAACGATCGCGATGTCAGTTGTTTTTTCTGTTTTGTTATATGTATTGGCACGCGGAAGCGTGTCCAGCCAAGTTCAATGAAAAAACCGAGCTGAACTTGCGATGCAGCACCCATGTGTATATTTCACGAAATACTCGTACATATTTCGATTTACTTTGACCCTTTCCTAATTCAAAACTTATTGAATTTACTTACGAGATATTCGGCACATAATTATTGTAATACTTACCTACCTATCTCCCATACCTACTAAATTCTTAGAATCTCATATTTCACAAATGTAACTCAATGAATTTTTGATAATTTTATATTAACGTGACGTTTGAAAACAAGCAATTTCGCAATGACGGACCAACTGACGTGCACAATATTAGACGTAGATGAGTACAGTACTCCAACTTGTGTTATGATTTGATTAGATAAATGTATAATTGCCATCAGCTGCACAATAACCAAATCAAATGTTATACTGACTCACGGTCCATGTGAAAAAATATTTATTTTGTGTTTTATCTCTCAACAATATTTATCTTTACAACCTAAATTTGAGGACTTTTTGTGCAGAACTTGGGACTAATTATAGATGTCAACAATTTTGTCTTCGAAGTTGATTACGTTATTTATTCTTAATGACGAACTTGGCTGACATTAGAAATTTATAGTTATGATGAGATTCTACCAGTGAACAAGACATCTAAGGTGTTAAAAGACATCTCCGTTAGATAATACACGCTGTAATTAACATAAATACTAAGGCATGTAGAAACAAATGAAGTAAAATATGTCTATTTCAAGCGCTTCCTCTCCCAAGTCGTGCAGTAACAAGTCGACAAAATGTTAACTGACACATTGCGACATTAAGTAACAACAACAAATTAAATAGTTAGATAGTTTACATTGTTTAGATAGGAGAGTTAACACTACGTTTATACTTCGGATTTCTTTGTCTTATTTTCACATATTTTAGAAGAAAGATGGCGAAGTATTTTTGGGGGTTGCATTGACTTATTCATAAATCTGAGCTGCTGAACAGGGACTACCTTTCTTGCATCTCATCTCATTCATATCTCATAAGTTCTATTTACTTTTCCACCTATGGTTTCATCGCGTAAAATACTTGTTCAATTAAATAAATTGGTGTACACTCCCGAACACAATATGCATTAAGTTTAGACTCTTGTTATACAATTAACTTCAATTATTTTCCAATTCTTACGTGCCTTCATTAAACAAAACTGCTGTGTGACTCACACATAGTGAAATAAAAAGTGGATACATCCACGTCTTTATGTCGAGATTAGTACTCAGATACATTAATTGTAAGTACTTTACTTACTCTGTTTGCTACTAGAGTTTGCTCAAGTAAAACACGGTGAAAAATTGACTATTAATTGATGGTTTTTTTCTTCCATTGTTATACATAATATCAGACATTGTAACCTCCTGGTCCTTAATTTTCAGTAGGTATTATTGGCAGACCTTTTGTAATCAAGACTCACACCCGAAAAGTGTTTTTTTTTGGCTTTTATTTAGCTAAACTTGGCGCATTTAGCGTCACTATGATATGGGGCTATGGATACAAAACGGCAAATCTTGCCTTAGTGGTTATATTGTAGCTCACGTACGGACGACCAACATTTGTTGATAACTGACCGACTAATTTAGTCGCGAATGGCAGAGTTGGTGTTAGTACAGAAGATTTACTTTACAAACCGATAAAACTTAGCACTTAGCTGTCGGAATGAAGTAAGGTATACATATGTATACAAAAATGCACAGGTTTCCCATATATGTGTAATTTTTGATTCTGGGACTAACATAAACCTACTTTAAACGGCTAATTTATTTCATGTTCTGTAAATGAAAATCCCATCAAAAACAATACTTGTCAAAAAAAACCAAGTCTCGCAACTCAGTTGTTCTGCGGTAAAAAGTTGTGAGATCCA
>BHDV01012988.1:85600-107196 GCA_005406045.1 Adoxophyes honmai
TGTCGATTTCTAACTCTTTTGAAAAAGTGCCTATTACTCCTGAACCGAGTGACATGGAATTTTTTTTTTATTTTTCCCTGAACTGTTATAACTTGGCCCTTCATCCGGTCCCGAATTATCGTTGAGTTTTGGGACACCCTGTATAGTGTAACTGCGTGTTGTATAATACATTAGTGGAATGTGGTGAATTTTAGTAAGTAAGTGGCCCAACTGTATTCACTCCACGTCCGCATGAGACGTGCGAGCGCGCGGTCGATGCGGGCTCACCTCCGCCTGCGCCAATGACAACTCCTGAGGTAACAGACGCCCAGAGAACATTTAAAAATATTTTTTGACATTTCTAAAGGATGAACTTAAGTGTCAAAGGATGCCTTTCCACCAGAGATGTTCTATGCAGCTATACTTCGAATATGTGAAAGCTATGCTACGAAGCTGTGTGAAGATTTTTCGGTGTGTAGATAGATAAGCGAAAACTTATGCTTTTTTCTTTTACCTGTTTTTGGTCTAAATTATCTGTTAAAGTGATCGAATAGTGTCATAAAGAATACATTCAATTGCACATGAAATGTAGGTTCAAGTTAACACAAATAATGGCTAGAAAACATAGTAGGTATCTACCGTTTTCTGTCCCTTTATGTTGGAGGTCTTGTATTATGCAGCAGTTTCTAACAACATCCCGATACGCTGGCGGGCGACAGCGGACGCGCGTCGCATTTGGCATCGTCGCTATGTGGAAGCTCTCTTTGTCATAGCGTTATTTCCACACCAACATATATTTTGAGATGTCGATGAATATTTTAACTACTGCTATTAATAAGTACCGCCGCGGTTTCGTTCACTGTGTGTGTTTAGTCACAACATGTTGCGCGAATGTCATTCACTAGGTACTTCATATAATTTACGATGTGCATTATGGCTGTGATCGGTTAGCGATCTAGGATTTTACGATATCAGTACCTATCACTTTCAGTTTCAATATACAACAGGAAAGTGAATAGGGTGACGGCACCAGTTATGGACGGTTTAAGTTGACAAGCACCAGTGATGGACACTTCATTCATAATTTAAAGACCATAGAGTTGTGAATTGATTGTAGTAAGACAAATGACTTTTCCTTAGTGGGTAGTAAATAAGAGTCATTGTCCATTACTGGTTCTATGTCCATTACCGGTGCGGTCACCCTACGACGACACTGTTCACGTAATTAAATATGTACCTCACAAGGTAGAGTTTATCATCTCCTTTTTTGTTGTTTAAAACAGTTTGATTTTATAAAAAAAAGTCTTCGCAGATTCTCGTAGGTATTTCAAAAAGAAACGAACACAGGTAGCCTGATATTAGAGAGTCACATCACACGCAGACTGCGTCACTCGAGTCGTCGCCGACGAAAAGATCGCTGTCGTACCTACTCACAGTTATTAATTAGTAGACTAATTAATAAATAAGCAATATTAAAAAAAATAACTTTAAGCTGACTTGCGCCGATCTACATTATAAGATTGTGGCAGCTGACGATGCTATGAGTATTTACGAGTATGTTTGTTTAAGATAATGAAAAAAGCCGCTAGTGTAAATACTTAATGTCAATCGCACCAACATAACATGACATTAAGGTAGCGTAAGTATAATTTTGAATGTTGTCGTATAGATTCACACAAGAAAGTAGTTCTTATATAGTCGTGAAGTCTCACCACGTGTGGTAAACGACGCACTCAGCCAACTTTCAGGTCGCGGCCTAAACATGGAGAGACATTAAAACCCCCATTCTTACTATTGGTATAAATCTAGCTAGAAAAAAAGCTGTTTTAATTTGGCCAGTTTGGCCAGCTTTTTTTATTTCAATCTTAGTATTCTGTAAATCCATTCGTTATCTTTAGAAGTAAGCAACTTTGTAGATTTTGAATATACAGCAATGCAATGCCAAGAAATCCTCGCAGAAGTCTGAGATTTTCTCTGTAGCATACCTACACTGAGCAAATTATAATGGATCATTCATACTGCAACAATGTAACGATTTGCTCTCTCTATTCTTATGACAATGACGCATCGATAGGGTTTGATACGAGTATGATGTAATTAATTTAATTGATAACAAGAAATAGTACGAGTGCCAGCCCTAATATAGATGTTTGATAGGAATGTAAAGAATGCGTCGGGTGAATTTCTTTAATTTGTGAACTTATACATACACCTCATTACAGTATAGTCTTGCATGCACGGGCGCTGCCTGGCTGGCGCGGAGGCTGGCCGCGATGCAAGGCAGGTTTATTTAATTGCCAGTAACCGGCGCCGGCGCACCGCCGAAACTCCTTTTACACTGAGTAGTAAATTTATTCTGCCCCCAAACCAATTGAATGTTAATATTAGCATGAGAAACCAGTGAACAAACAAGGCAATTACTTCATAATAGGAAGAAAATTAGTTTCGTTGTTCTCATGGCTAGAGTCGCTTTGTAAAATACACGACGTTTTATGAGAGTCGCATATGAGGAAAATGAGTTACAAAATACATTATATCACTCATTGAGGATTCTCGGTTTTGCTCAGAACACATCGTTTGGTTATTCTTTAAACAGGATATTTTATGTTACCTAGGTAAAAAGAGTTTCCTTGTACCTATAATGCATATTTTTCTTTAAGTCACCTTTCATGTTCTTTACGCCTGTAGTCCATTCCTACAAAAAGGGTAATTATTTTTATTTGTAAACATCTTTATTTGGTGATCTTTATATGGAAGGTGCGGTGCACCTTCTCACACCACTAAGCTGTGTTTAATTTTAATGGTTGGCTTAGACACTATTTAAATTAAATCGGTAAGTTGTTCTGAATGTCACAACAGTCGATAAAAAAGGAAAATAATAAAAAGAACGGGTACTAATTGAAGTGTATACCGTTGCCATCCATCTATGCATATTTACACGTCTCTACATATTTTATTTGTAGCCTGATTTGCACGATATAATGCCCTATTAGTAGATATAACAGTAGAGCGCCACTTCAAAATTGTAAAGGTAAAATAACCGCGTCCAAATTCGAAAATACTTTGAAATACAGACAAATACAATTAAATTTATAATCCCTGACCTCGTTTCAGGACAAAAGCGTTTATTAGTGTCCGCCGTGTTCTCCGGAAAATATCGACGTGGCGGGGTCGATGAACTGTTTTTGCGTTAGGCCGGCGGCATGTGCCGGCCGCACCGCGCCGCGAGGCGGCCGCCTAGCCGCGGTAGGGCAGGGGATGGCTCGGAGCCACGCACCAGACAACTTGTCTTGCAGAAGCAAAATCAATGGCGGCAGTATATCTGATGTTTCGAAACAGCTAAATATAAAATACAGTATTTACTAAATCATATTACCTAGGTATAACTTATTTTACTAACCGGGGCTACTGTTGCTAACAATAGGGGTGCCCAAAATATGTAAGCACTACGAGTAGTTTCCTATACCAATAAGAAAAACAGATACTTATTAAACTTGATACCAGTTTGTGTGTTTGGAGTTTAGGTAGCATTTTTCACATTATTGTTTTTGACGCACTCGCCTTATAAACTGAAAAATCCAGGTGCAGAACATTCGTCACACCATGTCGTCCACTCATTGCTATTCGCCGGAGCCCTGTCCGCCAAAATACTCTTGTTTGAGCCTATTTGCCCTTCAGGCACAGAGGCACCTAATGAACCTCCATAACCACTAACTTCTAAGAAATCAATATGAAAGCATAAGGACAATCTCTACAGCGACAACCTTGGTGATCACTCGCCAGATCCTGAGAAATCGAGCGTTAGATAATTATTATGGTTCTCATATCCAATGTCGTAAACAAGTTTGCCGCATTTGCTTTCTTTATTAAATTTAATTATTATTACATAACCAACACACATAACATAACAAAGGAAGGTAAAACAACAGTGTTAATATGAATATTTAACAGATTTAGTTTATGCGGACAGAGCTCGGATTACGCCCGGGGCCGCCCCGTGATGCCTAAAGCTGTTGTTCCCGCTCAAATACATTAACTCGTAATACCCTCGTTTACGGATACCGCGGAGCAAATGGCGAAATAAGTTTATGACTGACTGTAACTGCGCGGAAGCCGCACTCACCCCTCCCGGACACATTCGATTAAAACTTTATTTTTTCTCACGCTTAGTTTAACTTATGAAAACTTAACTATAATTAGATAAACTATTTCCCAATACCATTATTATGTTCAAGTTTGTTCATAGGTAACCTAACATTAAAATATGCAGGAATATGTATGTATCTCAAACCTCAAACCGTAGTTTATTAATTTCAATTTTCTGTAACTTTCGACACGAGGAAACCGTTCGTTGGTTTCATTTTGCATCATTTTCAATTATCCGTCTAACCAGTTAAGTATCGTCTCTACCGGGTACTGAAAAATAAGTGTAAATTACAAACCTGTCTGTAGGTCCTGGCTCTGGTTGTGTTGCGCTGACCATGTTTCTTTATCAGCAATGCTTTTCTGTCCCGTGTGCTGTGCTTTACTCAAGATTGATTTTGTCCTATTTTGTTACAGGTGAGCGTCACGTAATGACTGGTTCCTAACATTACTGATTTCCGTGTACGGAGGTAAGTACTATTAGCAGCGACAGCCCTGTCAAAAAAGCGAAGAAAAAAAACTTAATTTAGGTACAAAGTACGTACTCTGCAAATGTGCATAGGTAGTATAACTACATACATAGTTACCATATAGTTACCTACGTAGATAAATTACTTTACTACAAAATTGAAGGATTCATTATAAAATAATAGTAGAATAATATACGTATGGTTTATGGTTTCATAATTTATCTAACTATAACTACACATGATATTTAACTCATCAACTAAACTAAGACAACGCCATACCTTGTAGGTACAGTACCGAATAATGAAATTAAGACTGTGGATCATAATATATTATGTACCTATTATGTCTTTCACACCGATGATTGTTACTCATTTCCTCTTTCAAGTGGAATGAGTGGAAGATTTATGCAACTTCTTCTACTTGATTCAACACAAGGTTGTCTAAATACATTATTCAGAAACCCCCAATATATTCCAGTAGTTTGAAATACAACTATCTACTTTTATATATTATTCAGATTGCTGAGTTGTGTACTGATATTATTATAATATTTCTCTACAATCATCTACGGCCTATTAGCAAAATTATGTTACTTTCATGTTATCAGTATTTTTCTCATGTTTCGTGTGAGAGGAGGAAGAGGAGACAATACTCGTAAAATTAGACAAATGTAATTGAAAAAGAACGTTTTTACGAACTTGTATTCTCTGAAAGACATTAATAGGACTATAAGACTTCCGAATATTTAATTCAATTATTATTAAGTAATGTTACTATTTGTTCAACTGTCAATATTCAGACTCTTCATTCATGATAATCCCCATTCTGGCCGCTCAAGTATTGATACTTTAGGTTCTGATTTCTCATAACCATGCGTAAACTTGTCAGTAAATTTCCTATCTGAAAAAATCGGCATAGTATAACAGTTAGCGGGGTTTACGCCGCGCCGCTCTTCGGTCTTGCGTAAGCAACGGCCGCGACCTCCGACACCAGCCCGTGATCTCCCTACGGCGGCGCCTCGTTCGCACACCGGGAACTTGCGATACAATGTCGGAACATATAAGTTCACAATTGATTTTTCATCACACTTGCTCGTCAATGGTGTTATTACAAGAGCGTCTCCTTTAGTACAAAGGCCTAAATTGTAACCGCGGGAGTTATCATTACATCCTATGGGAGGTAAAGTTTAGTTTTAAAAATTGCAAAAGTTAGTATAGGTACGTTAGTTCAGACTAAGGAGGTTACAAATGTAAAAATAAAAATTCTGCTATTAAAACTTTAGGGCCAATTTATAAATGCAAAATTAATGTATGCTTTATGAAACTGTATTCATTTAATACTTAGGATGTATGTCGACGCGTTTTAAATATGCATTTTTCGTAAATTTGTTTGAACCTTTTTGGTAGACTCTGGCTGTATGACCATTCGAATTCTGTACAAAACATAGTTCTTGTCTGTGGTATATGATTAAAAAAAGTGACAATAGACCTGAACGCACTGACAGCAGTGACAACGCAAAAGGAATAACGCGGCGCGGTGACGTGATGTCATGAATTTTCTTTAATTTTTAGTTTTTCCTCGCAAATGTGATGAAAAACATTGTGTGTAACACGGGGAGTAAAGGACATTATAAACTCGAGGCATAAAAGCCCTCCGCCTGCGGCGTCGGGCTTCTAACAGCCTCTCGTTAATAATGTTCCATTTCCTCCCCTAGTTGCTCAATGTACTATTGTTATTTCTTTGAAAATAAAGTAACTTAGTCACCCTGTTTTTAGATTGTAATGCTACCGGTTAAATTCTAAATCAGAATTCTAAAATGTTTTGAAAGTGAAGCAAGTAATGTAAGTAAAACAAGGATGGCAGAGCAAATACGTGATTTTTAAATTTTTACTGTTATTTATGTCTGAGACAAGTTAAAGCTCACTGCTGTTTGAGCAAGTAAAGTACCTACCCACTGTTGGGCAAACTCGTCTCAGACTTTCGAGTTTGCCTGATTCCAGTTTCTTCTGAATACGTCGTTATCCCGCCGCCATATTATATTTTCATTACCAAATACCAAGAAAAAAAAAACAATAGATTGTCCAAACCAAATATAATTAGTAGCCATTTTTTTAGCCATTAAGTAAGTGGTTTAGTTATTTTTGATCTCAATGTTGATATATTTTACTCAAGCTGCTGGTCTTACTATTCGACTTTCAGCTAATAGAAATCGTTGGCAATACTATCATCGTTACTATGTATTAGTTTCTCATATCATTTAGTTGAAGATATCGGTGATACATCGTGATATTCTATCATTCGGGAAGAGACAAAGCGGGAGTCTTTTGCTCTTTAGTAATTTATTTGCTTCTGCTCTTTAGTAATTTACTTATCTTCAGCGAGAGTCGTGCGTGACGCAAATTTTAATTTCATTCCAGCGAAAAAGAAGTGAGACATTGTTACCACACCGATTGACGTCGTAGGTTAAATCGTCATTCATTAATCTAGACAAACAACATATGTACATGAGCCAGCTAATCCCAAAAGAATTAATAGTGACATGCAAATTAGAAAGATTGGAGCATTACTTTGTCTACATTTTCGTGCCTCAGCGGACGTCACAACATAGCCTTTCTTGGAAAAGCAGACAATATAAGTGGAAAATCGATACAGGTATGTTCATGTTTAACTGCACTTATGTGGTCGGTGCCTACTGGCGGCCCAGCCAGTTCGCTGTGGGGTAGTACCTAGGTTTGTTATAAAATGGTATTCGAAGACTTCATGTGCTCGTTTGGCCCAAATAATTTGAAAATAGACAGACCCAACGTCGTCTTGCTAAATCATAACAGCTATCACAACATAAACTTTATCAACACCTAGGTATCAGCAAAACTGTATTGTAATGTAAGTACGTAAAGCTTGATCAAAATGATCAATAGTCCGTGAGCTCGGTTATGTTATGAGGGTACTATTTGTAAACCCTGTATACTGTAAAACATTCTGTCAAATGACAGAACCATTACGTTGATCAGTCTTATAGACATAACTGTCAAAATGTCATGCACATTTCTTCATTAGTGGTAGGTATTTGGTAAGCGTTTTATTTATTTTTTCCGCTCAATATTTCGATTTAAGTTAATTAAATGGAAGATAGTGACAGTTTTCCCAGTAGCAGTATTTCCCGTGCGGCCGTGTAAGAAACTAGTTACTTTTATTCTCCAACATTACCGCTGAAATTGAAAGGTAATATTCCGTTGCGCCTTGAATAACATGTACCTAAGGTTAGGTTAGGTCAGTAATTTTATCTCTAAACACATAAAACAACTGGTTGTTGGGTCCTTCAATATTTCATTTGAATTTGCATAATTACGATATACACATAAATCATGTACGGACGTAGGCTAAAAAAACAAGACCATTTTGATGGCGGCCGGATCTCTCTGCCATAGAATTGTCATTCTATTTCTAGATTAGAGTCTGACGTTATCTAGAGCTCGTCGCTAAAGCCAAGTTGCCGATGCGGGTAATCGGCTGTGACAGCCGCCGGCGGCGCGCGGCGCGCGGCGTGCTGCGGAGCCCGCGGCGGGCAAGAAGTGGGCCGGGCAGCTCCGCGGCACCGGCTCCGTCCCAACCTGTTCATTCTGCATTATTTTTTGTTCATGCTCCGTTTTGGACGCGCGCCAAATTGTGTCTTAACTGATTGATTTTACGAAGACGCATCACCAGCACAATTATTCTGCTCGGTTATTTATTACCATAGTGTGTTGTTCAGGTATGTACAACCAAACACACATTCCTCGGTGTCTAAATTATTACGTTACCAATAAATTTGTGTTGAAACACAAGTGCTTTGACTGCAGACGATCAATTTGATCGCTCTGAGTAAGAAAGTAAATAGGCAGCGGTTTTCCGATAGAACTCTATTTACCTAGTAAGAAACCGTACTTTATCTAGGAAAATGCATTGCTATTGTTATTGACTGTGTGAAACAATTTTCTTCACTCTATTTTTAATCTCTCTGGCTATAAACATATCTGTATAGAGTGCATACTTGGAAACAACAAGATAATAATTAAAATCGGCAAAGTTTTTGTTAATTTACGGGGATGCAAATAGAGACAGGGAATTATTAATGTATTAAAAGGAAATAAGTAGACAGCAAACAGTAGGTATGTACAATGTTCAATGTTAAGAATTACAAAGAAAACCAACTTTTTTCATCGCAACATCCTTCTGTAGCGTTATAATGGCGGAACGAATACAAGCTGGGGCATCTTCTTTCTAAACTTGTTCATTCCCGGGTAATAATAGCGCGATCGCTTCCGTGTTCCCGCAGACGCGTGCGCACCCCGCTTCGCACTCTCTCCTTTGATTTATTTTCAACCGGCACACATCCACACACAGCATTTACAAAAAGTAACACGTACCCGATAGTGACGCTATCTTTGTTTCGTACGTTCATCTAATTAGAATGTCTTTACTGGTCTGATTAAGTTAATTTGTTTAACTCCACCGGCGTAGTAAACCGCAATTACGTCATTATCATTAACAACGCTTTATTTTATCATGCGAATTAAAACAGTAGGAAAGTACAGATGAAGCCAAGTGGTGATTGTAAATAAGAGGCGTAAATCGCGAGGTGTCGTTAAACGGCCGTTAGCGCGGCGCCGCGACGCGCCGGAACAGCGCCCGTGCCGCTGTTTGGTAAACAAGCCTTTTTTACAAATTACTGGTGAAACAAACAGAGTAACTACTACGTGTTTCTTCACTGAATGAATGGAATTCTGCTGTTAGTGCGCCGTTCAACCTGGAGTTCGATAATTTGCAACTAGTTTTTAAATTGGACTCTGCGTATAATATAATCATATAATTATTTTAATGATCAATGGCTAAACAAAGTTAAAAATTACTTTGAGTGGGTAAATCGTAAAAAAAACTATTGTCATTAAACTAATTTGTAAGATAGGTCAGGTTTACTCGAAAAGTCATTATTAGCTGGTCGTCACGAAAGGCCCAGCGAACGTAACTCTACGTTATTGTCGCTTTAGGATGCTAATGCGCTAAGTGGATTAAAAACGCGGCAGATACGTTATGTTACGACTAAAGGTATAAATTGTTGAGACGTTTTACGAGCGTTACACATTTATGAAACGGGACGCGTCTAATCAATGCGTGGCGGGTGTCCAACTGAGTATTAGCGGGGAATGGACGCGATGGGATTAACAAATGCAGAGGCAATAGTGAAATAATCCACTTAAATAAGTCACTTCGCTAAGGACGTACAAAAATGCGCCAAATGGTTAAAATAAATAATACTTTTTGAATTGTTCTTCTTCAGGGCAAAAAGTGCAAGGCAAAAGCAATCTTCTAACCTAGGAGAGGACAATTTGTTTCCAAGCATGTACCTATTGCAATGATCAACTCTAATTAGGACACCTCCCCAGCTATAGGTATATGCTTTGAAACAAATTGTCCTCTCCTAGGTTGGAAGATTGCTTTACAGTACTGTAGCGCGACGAATGTATTTGCGTGGAGTAACGAGCAAACGGGCGGCGCTGGCGGGTATTGAATAGTAATAATCATAATTGTTTAAACCATTTCGTGAAAACCCTAGTATATTATTTACATGTGACATCGTAAGTACTTGCATTGGCGGCGGCATCGCGCGACATCAAAGGAGTTGCGCTATTGTAGGGTAATATCGTAATACTGTGCATTTGTCATGTTCACAGCATATTACAATTGAGAAGTAGCGTAGGGGAACCTGTTGTGCTTAGGACAGCTTTTCACCTTTTTTTTTAATAAATAATCAAAATTTGGCCTGCAAATATGCATATAATAGAAATAATAGTTATTGAACTATGCCGCTATACAAAAGCCGCTACAAAATTAAGGGAAACTGTCCTAGGTACAACAGACCCGATGTACCTTGGACATAATTAGGGTCAAATGAAGATAAACACCGGGAGTTCAGGTAAAAGTAAATTTTTTAGTCGTACCTACTAATTTCTGCGATAACGTAAATATGAATAATTTGGTTAACATTATCAAAGTTAGTAAGATGCGATATGGAATTAGAGATCAATAATGTAAACAACCAACTGTCAATGTCAAAGTGACATTCCAGAGGTAGTCAACCTATTTTTGTTACTAATTGATATATTATTGTATTAATTTTTTAACTACTTTTAGTTTACTGACTCATAACAATATTCGTAGCATATTATGTGATATCTTTTGAAAATACGACATCATACTTGTGTTCGTATGGATCCAGACGAAGAACAAACACAAATTTAACAATGAAACAAAAACAAATAACGAGATAAAACAAAACTTAACAACAAACAAAAACTCAACAAAACAACGCATAAGCGGGAGGGAACACATTCAATCACGACAGATGTCAGAAAACGAATAATAAGATTTATAAAATGGCTTCCACGCGCGGAGGTAGAAAAGCAGTTTACACACGATCTTTTAAGTCCGTCCATCGCAAGTTGAACAATATTTCATCGTTTCATAAGTTTCACTGAACAATCTATATATATAAAAGGAGAAACTGACTGACTGACTGACTGACTGACTGACTGACTGACTGACATATCAACGCACAGCCTAAACGTCTAAACGTAGGCACTTGAAATTTGGAAGGGACGTAGCTTAGGTACCGTAGAGGTGCACTAAGAAGGGAATTCCCGAAATTCCCTCGGGAACGGGAATTAGTGGGAAAATCCCGTTGTATGAAAAATCTAAACCGCTTAAGTTAGACGCTTGAAATTTGGCATGCAGGTACCTTAGTAAACTTAAAGCTTAGTTGCAACGGGACATTGCGAAATTCCCCTGGGAACGGGAATTAGCGGGAAAATCCCGTTGTATGAAAAATCCAAAACCGCTTAAGTTAGACGCTTGAAATTTGGCATGCAGGTACCTTAGTAAACTTCTAGCTTAGTTGCAACAGGATATTGCGAAATTCCCACGGGAACGGGAATTAGCGGGAAAATCCCGTTGTATGACAAATCTAAACCGTTTAAGTTAGACGCTTGATATTTGGCGTGCAGGTACCTTAGTAAACTTCTAGCTTAGTTGCAACAGGATATTGCGAAATTCCCACGGGAACGGGAATTAGCGGGAAAATCCCGTTCTCTGAAAAATCTAAACGGCTTAAGTTCGACGCTTGAGATTTGGCATGCAGGTACCTTAGTAAACTTCTAGCTTAGTTGCAACAGGATATTGCGAAATTCCCACGGGAACGGGAATTAGCGGGAAAATCCCGTTGTCTGAAAAATCTAAACGGCTTAAGTTCGACGCTTCAGATTTGGCATGCAGGTACCTTAGTAAAGTTAAAGCTTAGTTGCAACAGCATATTGCGAAATTCCCACGGGAACGGGAATTAGCAGGAAAATCCCGTGGTCTGAAAAATCGAAACGGCTTAAGTTAGACGCTTGAAATTTGGCATGCATGTACCTTAGTAAAGTTAAAGCTTAGTTGCAACAGCATATTGTTAAATTCCCACGGGAACTGGAATTAGCGGGAAAATCCCGTTGTATGAAAAATCTAAACGGCTTAAGTTCGACGCTTGAAATTTGGCATGCAGGTACCTTAGTAAACTTCAAGCTTAGTTGTAACAGGATATTGCGAAATTCCCACGGGAACGGGAATTATCAGGAAAATCCCGTTGTCTGACATACTTACACCCCTCATTTTAGAGAAGTGATGGATTATAAAAAATCCGAGATCTCTTCTGTGTCATTCCGAACTTAATGCGAGCGAAGCCGCGGGCAAAAGCTAGTTAATTATATAAATATGAATACGAATAAAAATACGAGCCAAATGTTTGCAATTTCTAACCATTGCCAGTGGCATAATTATAAAATAATCATATTTGCATTTAAAAAAAGATGTGCTTGTTCCTTTGTTTATTTAAATGTTTTGTAATGTTCACACGGTTTTATTCTGCTAATAAATTAGTTGTGCTCATTTTTATCTAGCGTAATTATTGAATTTTAAGTTTTCCTAATTGCGTTTGCTTTTATTGCAATGGCAACACGTTTGTTTACAACTTTGATCTCTAATTCCATATCGCATCTTAGTCTTCATTTTTTTATCAATAGAATCACATAAGATCTTGTTCTAAACCTTAAAAATCTAATATTTAAGTGTGCCCTTTTGAATTTTTTTCCATAATATACATAGAACTTCCTGTGTGGTGTTGGGAATTGAAAACACACGTACACACACCAAGGTACAACATAGTAACAATTTCTTTAAAGTAGTTTTGAAAACACACTTAAAGCTAAGACTAGTTTTACCATCATAGACTGAGATTAGATTGAGAATAAGAGATTTATCATTAATACATATCACTTTTAATAAATAAGCAATAAGTAAAGGTCAAAAAGCGTACTTTGTGAACAATAAATAATATTTTTTCTGCACACGTCCAGCGCCGGTCAATCGCATTTAACTTCACGTTAGAGTTGACAAAGGACGCTTTGGCTGCCATAGACAATATTACTTTGAAGATGGGGAGTTTTCGAAAAATTTCGATTGTCCTAGGTACTACAACACTGTCCAAGGTACAACAGGTTCCCCTACTCATCGATACCAATCACCGCTGTTTTAAAGCACGTTAATATGTGAATAGATTGTTGTTGGATAAATAAATAGGCATCTGCATAATGTGTTGCCACCGAGAAGAATCGGAATACGTCGACTACTGAAGTAGCAGTGCATTGTAGAAAATGAATATATCATTGTAGAATTGTACTGACACTTCTTCATATGAATTATCCATTAAGTAGTTTGGATTTTATTTACTCAGCGTCACTAGCGTCAGTTGTCGAAATGTCCAAAATGATAAAAACAATTATTACAAGTAGTACCAAGGATAACCGAGAGAATGCGGTAAATATGTACAAAGTTTTCTCATAAAATAGTCACAATAAAATCAAATTGGACTACATCTGTTTGGTTGGTAGTAACATACGTCGCCAAGAATATTAATCTTTTATTCGATGAAAAGTAAGGAACGGTACACAAGTCTAACGTCGGTACGTTCTCGTTTAGAAATGTCAATACACAGACTGTCCATTTTCGTCACTACCGCGAGAAGTATGTACCTATAGGTAAGTGTATGGGGAAATTGATTTCAGCGTAATGCAATGTCGATATTTTAGCAACGTACCGATTGCTACTGATTCATTGCCATCTATCAAGTCGGCATGAATAGTTCACGAGTCCTCCCCCGCCCCCGCCCCGCCGCAGCCGTGACCTTGGCCCAAACTAACAATTGATAGGTATCTATTTTGAGCACAACTCGCCGTTACGCTCGGTGTTACGCTGTTTACGATGATTTCTTACAACTTATTATGATATTTGCTTGTGTCCCTATGCCAGGCGAGATCTTATGCTGCTTGTGCGCCATGCGTGATGCACGGGAAGCTCACACTAACCTGCACCTCTAGTGTGTTCAAAACGATCATGCAGTCGATAACGATTTCGTTTGCGAGTTATTGCAAAATTGTTTGGAAACCGAGACAGCGCCGCCAGCGAGTGCATGATCGTTTTGAAAACACTAACCGTACCTACTGTGCTGCTTGTGCTGCTTGGGAGAAACAACCAAGTGAGACTCTACCCAAGTTTCTCCCCTCAGCTGTTGAAAAAAATGCGATTTTTGGCTGTCTTTCGGTTGCTTCCTAGCTGTCTTGCTTTTACGCTGAATGTGTTTTAAATAAGCTAGAGAGAGCCAGACATAGTTTATCAGTACGCTTTTGACACAACCGTGAGCACACCTGTCATAACCCCGGAGCGGGACGCGCACACATATACGGGTGTTTTAGTCGCAGACCCGCTGGGGGATTCGCCACAGCTGAGGGGTACCAAACGACCTCCGTTCAAGCACGGCACGAGCAAACACGTCATAAATATAGACAAAATAAATCACTTAACGTATCTACGAGTATTAGGGGTCATCCATAAAGTACGTCACACGTAAAGGGGGGAGGGGGGGTCGACAAAGTGTGACATGGTGTGACAAGGGGTGGGAGGGGTACTAAGTTTCGTGACATCACATTTTAAAATCTAATATGTTTAGAGGTAGTAATCGCGTAATTTGAAATATATTTACTAGCTTTCCGCCTGCGGCTTCGCCCGCTTGAAATTCGGTTATATTGCGGTATAAAGCGAACATTCCCTCGGGAACATAAATTTTTTCCGGGATAAAAAGTACCCTATTATTTAATCCGGACTTCTATCTTTACGTCTGCAAAATTTCAATGCAATCGGTTCAGTAGTTACGGCGTGAAAGCGGAACAAACAAACAAACAAGTAAGGAGTAAGGATAAGGATAAACTAAAAAATATTTCCAACTCTATCTTTAGGGCAATACGGTTTAAATTGTTTTGTTGACGAGTTCATACCTGCCTAGTGACACGCGCCGATCGCCTACGAGCCCTTTGACGAAGTGCGTTTGGCGGCATTCTTCAAAGGGCCGTGCTTCGCGTGAATTTATTGTTTCTATTTCATTCGACAATTGACTGTTAATGTTGATTTCATAAAAAATACTTCATTTAAATGGAAATAAAACTAAACTTGAAACTGCTGTTTTAATTTAATAATTTTTCGATGTGAAATTGCAAAACATGTGACGTCACACTAGGGAGGGGGGGGGTCTGAGAAATGTGACCACCTGTGACAAGGACGGGGGGAGGGCTAAAAAAATCATGAAATTCGTGTGACGTACTTTATGGATTGGCCCCTTATAAATATTGCTTAAAGTGGAGTCCAAAATTAGGCGAACTAACTTGACAGTTCATTGTGCACTGAAGTTGCCACAGTTTGGCCAGTGCTGTTAATAGCGATGTAAAGTAAAAAGTATTGTTATAAAATCGATGTTTAAAGTAAAAAGTTTTGTTATCTTTATTATTGTGTTTGGAATCAAACTAATAATTTTACTAAGTAAATGAATAATAATAAAAATTGGTAGAAATTAAAAATACACCAACTTGGATAATTTTTTGTTAGTAAATCGTACATCCTTCAAATCATAATTAAATCGCGGTAAATTGCAGTAGTTCGTCCATATTTGGCAAATTATGTAAGAGTGTGAAAGTTTCGACGAATTAGGTACTTGATAAAATTTAAATAGAATCAGATTTATAGAAAGCACATGTTAATATCGACATATTTATGTCGACATAAACTTATCACTATTTATTTATTCCTATGTCTGGCAACATTTTCGGCTGTCAAGTTAGTTCGCCTAATTCTGGACTTCACTTTAGGTACGTTAGTCGAAGATTAAAATGCTGCTAACAACTTAACAACTCTCACGGCGGTAGTTTGATGGCACGATGAGACAATTAAATTAAGTATAAAGATGTACTAAATAATATTACTAATAAACCTATTTGCGTTATTATTTGGTGACAAAGACTTTTCAGTCACAGGTAATAGAGCGTTTTGTAATAAGAGTAAGTAGGAATTTTAATTATTCGTTTTTTTTTCATCTTGCTATTAAAGACGAACCAACCATATCAAACATTTCTAGTTATACCTACCATAACCAGTTAAATTTAAGTAGGAGCTGTAAGAATTAAAAGTAATATAGATTCATGGCCAATGAAAACGGGTCGGTTTCCATATAATTTTAATCGGAACCGACTCGTTTACATTAGCCGTGAGTGCACATCATAGAGGTAGGACTGTAGGTGGTTGTCATTCGCTAAAACTAAATATAAAATCACGAAAAGGCCTTGTTGTTGCGATAAAATTTCAGCATGGACAAATAACATACTATACAAGCAGGTCCAAGGTCTAAACTTGGCTTCACAGCGTTGCACCTAATAGGTATAGCTATTTACGCCTCATCGTGTTTGTAGTTTGTGCTGCTCAATTGTTTGTTCCGGCTCAATGTTGAAGCGAATTATAAGCAATGTCACTCGCATCGTCCCATTTCACCGAGATGGAACTTGATTATTATATAAAATACGTTAAATCTATACGAATAATTTAAAGTTTCACGGGCTACTGAGTTCATTGTCCTTGATGTACATTTATTACGAGACTTAGGTATATGTTAAACGCTGTTGCTTAGGTACCTATCCAAAAACAATGTTTAACCCAAGCAGTTCTGCATAACTTACTGCTTGTTAGCTGAGAGGTCGCGCATAGTGCAAGCGAGTGCTCAGCTCGTAGGTAATCGTAAGCGTCGGCACGGCGACAGCACTGCTGCGCCGGCGCTCATTCATAGCCCGCTAATGACTCGCACCGGCTAATCGGCTTCGACAGGAGACACCTACCTACTAAATTGCTTCGACTCCGATGCGGCGGCCAGTACTACCTGTGTCTAGTTATATATATGCCTCTATACTGAATGGAATTGGCGAATTGGCTTCTAAATGGCACTAATTTTGAGACAAAATTTAAGTTGCACCACAAAGGGTTCAAAAATGAAAGAAGTGTTTCTGACGCGATAATTGAACGCTTTGAATAAATATAAACTTTAAGTAAATTACATATAGAATGAAAAATAAATAGGACGATGAGTAGGTAATAAATTTAGATAGATTATGTTCTTATCCCAGTTTTAATTCCCATATCTATTTGTTTTCATGAAAAGTGTAAATAAAGTAGCGCAGGGGTCGTTCCGTAGTAGCTTGCGGAACACAAGTCTCCTCCGAATGACTTTTATCAATTATTGTGTGACATTGAGAGTGCACGACGCAGCAGTGGGCAACCCGTGGCCGCGGCCGGCGCCCGCGCCGCACACGCCGCACAAACAATCCCACAGAAATAAAAAGAGCCGCGAGAACACAAATAAATAACTATAAAACACAAATAGCCCGCATAAATAGAGAATGTGAATAACTGACACACTTTGTGTTCTAGTGTGAGTTTGGCGTGGATTAATTTTATTGAGCTTCGCGTGAACGAGGCGTGTCGTGCGCGCGCGACGGCCGCGCAGCCCGCCCGCCGCTCCGCCTGCGCTGACTCTATGCGGCTGCGGCTCGCTAGTAATCACAACATTTACGCCGCTGCATCTACAACTGTGCCATATCTTCGTATTATTTATTCTCGAGCTTATCGGTTGACCGTGACTGAGCGTTGTCGGATTGCGAGACGTTTCAATGTACTAATCGACTCTATAATGGTCTATTTATTTGTAGGCCTAATTTCGCTCTATTATCGATACAGTAATAGCTATTTATTTAGGCCATTGGTGAAAATTTGGTGATGGCAGTCACCGGACATGAATATCTCTCGCTTGGATACTTGTGTTTTCTCTTGACTTGGCAAATGAATATTTAGACTTACACTTGGTTTCCGTAGGCCTTGTCATGTCATGGGGCCTTGGCGGCGATGAAACATTGGCTGCGAAGACGTCACATGGTGCGGAGCCGCGAGCGGGCGGCGCGTGGCGGTGCGCGTTGCCAGCTGCTAACTAATAACTATTTTTATGACCACCATTACAATTATTCACATTAGCTGAGATCGCCACGAACACATTTTTTCGTCACAGCTTTGTCGGCGTTTCATTGATCACTTCGTCATTTTATTTTCATCACACTTGCTCGTCAATGGTGGTGTTACAAGCGCGTATCCTTCAGGACAAAGGCCTAAATTGTAACCGCGGGAGTTATCATTACGTCCTATGGGAGGTAATGTTTAGTTTTAAAAATTGCAAAAGTTAGTATAGGTACGTTAGTTCAGACTAAGGAGGTTACAAATGTAAAAATAAAAATTCTGCTATTAAAACTTTAGGGCCAATTTTTAAATGCAAAATTAATGTATGCATTATGAAACTGTATTAATTTAATACTTTGGATGTATGTCAACGCGTTTTTTAATATGCATTTTTCGTAAATTTGTTTGAACCTTTTTGGTAGAATCTGGCTGTTTGACCATTCGAATTCTGTACGAAACATAGTTCTTGTCTGTGGTATATGATTAAAAAAAGTGACAATGAACCTAAACGAACTGACAGCAGTGACAGCGTAAAAGGAATATCGCGGCGCGGGGACGTGATGTCATGAATTTTCTTTAATTTTTAGTTTTTCCTCGCAAATGTGATGAAAAACATTGTGTGTAACACGGGGAGTAAAGGACATTATAAACTCGAGGCATAAAAGCCCTCCGCCTGCGGCGTCGGGCTTCTAACAGCCTCTCGTTAATAATGTTCCATTTCCTCCCCTTGATACTCAATGTACTATTCTGGCAGTAGTTGGCCGATGGTGGCTTTATTTCATCATAAACATCTCGCGAAAAACAGATTATTCAGAAAACACCAGCACCTAAAATAGGCTAACTTACGCAATATTATAAAGTCGTTTTCGACTTCTGAATGATTAGGTATCGCTGTCAGTCTTTACAAAACAAATGAAATGAACAAATGCATAAATGAACAATTTCGCATCGAAATCTTACTTGAAATGATTTCAAAAAAATCGCATGTCTTACGATTGTCGGACTGTATCATGCGGTGTCCTGGTGAAGTGCTCTTTGTTTGGTACCTACCAAATTGTGTATATCACAAATTCGAATGTATTAAGCCCGACTTTTCCGTATTTAAGCCCATGTTTCCACGCGGGAATGCTCGTCAACATGCTAAAAGCACAAGTGGGTGTCGCTCGTGACCTGCCTAAAATGTGAATCATGTGATTTGGCACCAATGTTGGCTCCAATAGTAACGTCAACATTACCAGTTATTTCTGACTCGCATTGTACGCTTGGCAACAAACGGTTGGGTTTGTTTTTCTCCTGTTAGGTCTATGTTGGCATCGTAACGGAGCTCAGCCTGACACAGGACGGCGGCGGAGCTGGTGCGTGCAGGGGCGCTGGGCGCACGCGAAACTCTCTTTTAATATTCTTTCATTTTTATTATCTATTCCTACAGCGTGTCCAGCCGGGATTTCACACTTGAGTTGAAAAAAACAATGAAACAAATTGTAATGTGACGTGAATGTGATAAAAACGATCCCCTGATGATATTCGCTTACCCTCAGGTGATCGTTTGGTCCCTTACCCCTTACGTACAACATAAAAAAATACTTTATTATAGAGTAAGAAGGCGGGTTTTAGGTTTTGAGAATCACTTAATTTAAATGGCGTTTTTTATTGCAAACGTTTTTGAAATTTTAACCGAATTGAAGATGATTCATTGTTTCACTCTTACGCGGATTTCTCGAGATGTAAGTCTCACGTGAGCTGTCGAAACAAGCTAGAAAAGTCCTGTAGGCTTAGCACGACAACACTCTTAAGTCGCGTCGCGCGCGGGATAGTCTACACGTCACGTTTTGACGTCTCTACTCTAGTAAGACAGTGATAGGTACAGTCTATTTCGCGCTTATTACTCGCGCCCTGTCCTGCTAAGGAGACTGGGCAGGCAGATGCATCTTTATTTGAAACTTTTTATATTTATTATTTTTAAATGTCAACTGGTTTGACGGACCGTCACTGGTTTTACGATATCAAAGTAGGAATTAACATAAGCAAAGGTTTTATACAACAATGTTAAAGCGCCCAACACACACATACACAGTAGGTCACTACACTTAAGCGCGAGACTTCTAAAGTCAGTCAGCGGTCACGTATCATGTAGAGAAGTAAATTAATTAAGTAGTTTTTACTTTCAAATCACAAACAATAAATTCGGCTCGAAAGAAAAACTCTAAAAATAATATGAGAAATAGAAATTTTGATTACAAAATTTAAGCTGTTCATTGTTTAGCTTGGTATTGCAATTAGTACAGATCAACTTAGATAATTAAAATCTTATACAAAAATCTATCCGGCTCTTACGATTTTTACTTCTGAGCATTGCGCGATTGTCTGTGTTACCAGGTAGTAGTCCTCTTTGTCTTGTTTGGACTTACCTACTATACAGTAGGTATAACAAGCCTACTATACGTCTATGTCATCACGTATAAAAGTTAGTAAGACGTATAAACTACGGTGTGTCCCGTCCACTGACTTAAAACACGGTCGCCCAGAACTTTATCCCGATTCTCGCGAACCTAATGTTTTAGTACGCTTAGATTTAGTTCAAAATGTAAAACTTAAACTGACTGACTTAAGTGGTTGACATAGCAAACAACATTTTTGATTAATAACGAAAAATGAGGATAATTCACATATTAAATCGAATCGCTCCAACAGAGCGGTGGGGCGCAGTACGCATTTCGCAACACTCGCCGCGGCTCCTAGATGAAGGGCTACGAGAAACATGTCGAGTTGAACTCGATTTAAGACTTACTTAAGTCATTCTCATTATTCATTACGAGTGAGCCTCACGATAGTTTCATATTCAAAATATTGCGTATTGAATCGTCATCAAAGCTTGGCACTGCACCTACTAGCAATAAAAGCGGATTGCTTTTCTTATAAAGTTATATACTCGTAGAATCCGACCCGTTTTTATTGCTAGTGAATGTAAATAATAATAAAAAAGTGATTAGGAGATACCGAAGGATTTTAACAGGATTCGACAGCAAAATGTACGCTCCGCATCACTCGAGCGCAATAATTGCTTTCTGCTAAAACGTAGCCTATTAAGTTTTAAGTGTTCCAAATATACAAATACAGTACTTTTAATATTGTATAAATTTAGTATGTGAAGCGTGTAAGCCTTGAATTGATTGAATTTATTATCATATTGATTGGTGAGTCTTTCTTATTGGCTGTTTGATCTCCGTCAGATGTCAGTCCAGAAATGGGACCGCAAACGATAATATCGTATGTGTGAATAATCGTTGATGACAGTCCAAAAAAGTCTTCCTGTTTTCTCGTATTGTTTTTAGTTACACAATTCTTTGTTATTCAACTATGTGTCCAGCTTTTCCCCTTGTTGTGTCGTTTTCAGAATAATACGAATATATTTAGAGTAAGGTCTTAGAAGGTTAGATAATTATTTTGGCGACAGGCTAGCAACCTGTCACTGGTTATTATATCTCGTTTTTAACCGACTTCAAAAAAGGAGGTATTCAATTCGGCTGTATTTTTTTTTTTTTTTTTTTTTTTTTTTT